>QYTT01090063.1:4647-16625 GCA_006980735.1 Dasypogon diadema
TTTCTGATATTATTTAGTTCAATGTTCCGATCCTGAGGTTTTCGGAATTACATGTTTTCTATAAATAATTAAGCCAGAGATTCTGTTATTTCACTTTTCTCATTCAAGAGGAACAAGACACACGAATTTCGACTATATACAAGATAAAAAGAGGCCCTCTTCTATACAAATGAGTGAGATGTGCGAGTTAATTCTAAAAACAATATGCAAAACAATGAAACTCATTTTAATTCGAACTCTCCTCAAATTTCCGTTAGCTAGTTTCCAAGGAGTACTACAGAATAAAATTGTATTAAGTATCGCCGGCAACCCCCTCGAAATTTATGTTTCAATGAATTCGCAAACTCGATAAATTGCTCTAAATTCCACGATTAGCACGGAGATAATTAGTTACATTGCTTCAATTACTGGGACAAGTGTGCTACATCTGCAACACCCCGCCACACCAAAGGTGATATATCATCCAACTGTGACTTCACCCACACAGTGATACCGCAACCGCCACCAACGGTGTCATCGTATTCTAACTGGATGTAGAGCACATGGATCGGGGATGGGGACCAAACGATGGGATTATTATTAGCAGTAGCAGCAGCAACGGCTGATTCTAATTAATCCTGCTGTTGCAATCACAGAAGTTAATGATTGGAAAAATGAAACTACCTTTGACGGGCTGCCGGGCATTAATAATTCAAATTAGAACCTAAACACTGAAATTGATAATTTCCTCCCGTTCAATTTGAAATCCGGCCTAGTGTAGCACAGGTGAAAAGCCGGCCCCAACCCCACCTTCGATCATGGCAATTCTAAATTTCTATAAAAGCAAAATTGAATCGTGGAAAATACAAAATTTTCGAGTTTCGGGCTTCGAGTTTCGTCTAGTGTGAAATTAGAGCTGAATTGGAGTAATGATAAGTGACTGGAATTTTTATCTCGTGCGCTTGTGAATTTTGCTCGAACAGTGGTTTTTGGGTGAGTTCTGTACATTCGCAGCAACCCTTTTGCAACATTTGCCGTAATTGGACCGTTCCAGCGATTAAATTGGAGGCCATCATCCATTTAGCTACCCCCTCAACTAAATTATATCATAATCGCAGTGAAATTTCGAAAGCTCCACAATCAGATGCTTCCATGAAATTTACTGAATCCATTACGGGCTTGCATCCAGAGTGCCCGTGCCGAAAGAACAGTACGGAAAAAAAGGCGAATACCGAGTCGAGCAGCATAATGACCTCCTTCTGGAATAATCCCCGAACTTACACTCGTGGAAGTTAATAGCCCCGGGTGTAGTAATTTAAATTTTAATGGGTTTCATAAGTACAACTTGAACTCGAGAGCACTCCCGTGGCCCAAGGATTGGGGTAATTAACAATTCTTTTGCGGTGTAGTATACTAGGGGAATGGTACCACTAACGGCCATGTTTCGTCTTCGTCATTTCCCGGCGGGCTTAATTCGGATTTAAGAAGTCATTACCGTGAAAACATTTAACAAGTTGGCTCCTTTGCTGTGGAAGAGAAATTTCAACTTGGAGCCCAACCCTGCCAGTTCGAATTTAGACAAATTTCTGGAAACATTTAACCCCAAGAGCTCATGAAATCCCGGCACTTATTATGGGACCGATGGCTCGGACTCGGTAATGAACTCCGGGAACTATAATAACTTTGCCTACGACATAATGTAAACGATTAAAATCAGGTCCCTATTGAGTTATACTTCAATTAGAAGAGTTAACTAAAGGTCATGCATGAGACGACCCCTTTTAGTAGGCAAATTTTAGTCTTGTCGACGGTTTTTACAACCAAAGACGCAGTTTAAAATTGCAAATTTGCTAAAGTTTTTGGTAATTAGAGCAGAAAGTGCAGAAGATTGAAATTACTTCCTGGAGACTGGGAAAGGCGATGTTTCTGCAAATCAACGTTTGGAAACTGGGGGTGTTATATGTGCGGAATAGAAGAATGTGAATGGAAGAATGTGAATGGAATAGAAGAGTGTGAAGCTCCTTGTGGTATTTATGACATGAAGACGAAAAAGTGCTTAATATTTTTTCAAATCAGAGATTGGCTTCATTCTGTAATGCTTATGTGATTTTAAATATCCATAGACGCTTTCTGGTTTCCATTTTAATATCAAAACTTGGATTGTCATTGACCTGTGAATCTAAAAACTCTTCCTTCGCGAAGGTACAGGCTATCTGGTCTTAAAATATGTTGTACAATTTTTTATTGAAAGCCAATGAAAGAAAACACTCAATCAAATAAATAAATAAATACGGAAGACACAACAGATCAAAGACAATTTACATGAAATTCAACCCTAGTTCAAACCAGGTTCAACTCTGCATGAATATGTTCGTAGTATGAGACTCTATAAGACTCTCAAAGATTCTTGGATATCAACAACTTCTACAGACGTTTCATACCCGATGCAGCAGAAATAATAGGAATCTTTCCAACAAACTACAGCCCATACGACATGCTTCAGAATTAAAAACAAAAAACACTCCTTTTATAAATCAGAAGAACAAAGTCCTCGTCAGTACAGCAGCTTCACTAGATTAAAATAAATTTTCTTATCTTTTGGATTTTATTAAAAGTAACACCATGTTTTTTATACTAAAATGCGTGAATTTTCACTTCGTGGTGGAAGTGGTGGCCCCATTTTTAATTTTTCAAGAATCCAATTTTTGTAGGCGGCAACATTTGTGTACACAACTGGTGCATTTTTATCGCAAATTTCACGACCGTTTTCTATTACTACAGAATTGATAGATGCAATGCCATAAAGCTTTCCATGAGCAATAAATGGTCCACCAGAATCTCCAAGGCAAGAGGCAGCAGGTTTTCCTTCTGAAAACAGACAAATCATGTCGTCAGTAATACCTCCGTTAACAGCTTCACACACGGTATTGGATACCACTTTCATAGAGGCCTTTTGTAACATTCTCATTCTCGCTGTATTCTCATTAACACCCCATCCAATGATCCAACCTTTTATATTATCAAGATTATCAGCTGGATCACTTAGCACAGCTGCATTTACAGTGGGTCCAAAAATGAAAGGCTTTTGCAACCACACAATTGTAATATCGTTAAAACAGTACTCTGACGGGTCCTCTTCTGTAGCGTCCACTTCAAAATATTCTTCGTGCCTGGATTGCATACTCATCTTTCTGATTTGTCCTCTTTCGTAGTCTAAGTGAACGAGCCCAGCCCTTACAAATACTTCTTGCTCTATACCTGCTTCCACATCTCTTATACAATGTCCGGCTGTTAGTACTGCAATTCTAGAAATAATGACTCCACCGCAACGTGATATTATTTGTATTCCTCCTTCTTCACTTAATTCAGTTTCAAATATTTTCAGGTGTGCCATAAAAGGAAATTCAGTCTGACCAGAAATCCATTGCTTTTCTCCTTCCACGTTCAGTTTCCCAACGTCCACACCACCTGCAATAGGACTTGAATGCCCAATTGAAAAAAGCAGCGACAAAATGCACCAAAGGACTAGAACCATCTTGGTTGATGACAAATTACTTACTTATGGCGGCATTACACGTTTTTAATTTATATTCGAGTTTCTGTTCTTTTCCTTCTAAATTAGAACTTAGAAACAGACTTTTCAGTTTCTTGACTCAATATTTCTGAGATACGTTCAAATTCACGTACAAAATTTATTCAACTGAAGTCACGGGGCACACAACGTTACTTCATTCTATTTGCTCTGCATACCGTGATCACCATGTGCTTTAGCAAAGCCTTCAAACACTGGCACTGAGTTGCCACTATATGCGGACATGTGTGTTTATTTTATACATGTGTTTTCAAGAAATTCAACCCACATTAGCAGGTTGATACCGCTCTAAATTCGAAATATTCCAGTAGAAATTACTCCATTAATGGAGTAATGAACGCATGCGCACTACAATACATTCCCAACACAAATGAATTCATTCTATCACAGGGATGTCATTAGAAATTCATGAATTACTTGTTGGTACATTATTCTTTTATTGATGCATTGAAAAAATTGTAAAATAACCCAGTATGAAACGTAATGTATACCATCGATTACTATCCATTACTTTTCGCACAACATAACAGATTACATTTGTATAGCGATGTCCTGGGAAGGTAATGGCTTATCGATTACTTTCAGCATTACAAAGTAATGTATTATATCACTTAAGAATGAAATAACCAATGTGTTCATGAAATACGATGTTTTAAATTATGTAGTCTATACCTTAGTAATGGGTTAATAGCATTACAGAGAAATGTATAAATTCATTCATAAACATTTTAATTCTTTAAATCTCTAGTTGGGAAAGTTTTAATATTAACATTATTTACCTTTGGGCCTTCGTCGTACAATCGTCTGTCGTCTCCAAATTTTAGAACCATTTTTAGAGATATTTTACTTAGAATCAATCGCATTATACTAACAAAAAAAATAGAGGTCAGAGGTTGTGATTATAAAAGGGGCTCAATTCGTAAAAAAGATGTCCAGGAATGGTCCATTACTTAGTTATTTTTTTATGTTTGGAGGAGGTATATTCCTTAAAACGACTTCTTAAGACAGGCCTTGATTTTACATGACCATATATTCAATAAAAACGAGAAATTGTTTTGATGACAAGTTAACGGATGACGGATAAACAGATGATAAATATTACGAATTACGAATAATGCGAATAGTGGGTAACCCGAATAAAATCTAATTCCGGATAATTTTTAAGGCGAATAGGTGGAGAAAATAAAGCTAATAAGTGGAGAAAATAAGAGCGAATAAGTGGAGAAAATAAGGCCAATAAATGGGGAAAATAAAGCGAATAAATGGAGAAAAAATAAATATTTTATTTGGATGATTTATTTATCCGTTATTTGTTATTCGTCCGGCTAAATATTTATTCTTTTATCCGAATAATGCTAATGTCTGCTTTCTACTATATGTATTTCGTTTTGAGGAAGACTATTAAAGAACCAAAAAGTTAACACATCCAATCAAGCTATACCATGAACATCGGGAAAAACATTAAGCGCTGGACAGTAGGTAGGGCACTCAAATGAATTGACTATGTTTGCAATAACAAAAAAAATTAAAACCGTAGATTCGATGATATAATATTATATATTTTGCATGGCGGCGGAAGTCTCATCTCAGAACTCCCTTTAAGTAGGATAAGTATAAATGGGACAGAAACTTTATTTCTCAGACAATGAGGCAACTACTCGACAAGAGTTTTCATTGCACCAGCTTTTTCGTCACAGTTTTTTAATGTGTTAATTAATATAATGTACCAAGAAGCTTTAATGAATACAACAAATATTTTCAAAACCTTCAGTAAAACCTATTTCACATGTACAGTGGCGATTTTAAATGTTTCGAACGATTTCAAAGCTAAAGATAACACGAAAAATCCCCTCAACTAAATTCTTTTTGATTATCGTTATCAATTCCTCATCCTTTGAGTACGAACCGAATAGGAATCGACCCCAACACCCCTTTATCCAACATTTAATTCACGTTCGATTTTTTGTTAAAGTTTGTCACCTTTGACAAATATCCCAGTACTCAAAATAGTTCACATTTTCTAAAGTACAGTGAGCTGTGAAATCCCTGGTTGATTATTGAAAGCAGAACAAAGGATAGGGGGGGAGGAGTATGCATTTCAGCTCTTTTCAAATGAATTCCAGTCTACTTTTAATGTGAACTGACTGTACGATGTAAAATTTTTAACTTTTTCAAGGAGAATCGAATCTGTAGGTGAATGAGTTGAAGCTCCTGCAATAAATATCGCTCGTAAAGCTAAATGCAAATTTCTCCATTTGATTTCCATCGATAATATTTTTGCATATGAATCAGGCGTAGTTAGGAGTAGATAAGAATCTAAAAAAAAAAAATCCATATCGCCTGCATTTAGTTAAAGAGTGCCTTTGAGATGTAAATTTTTTGAAGAATAAATACTGACGGTAGCTCTGACCTTAGAATTATAACAAGTAACTGACGGTCAGGTCAAGGATAATAAAAATATACAATGTTGAATCACTTTAGCTGAAAGATGGTATCAAAAAAGTAAGTGAGGAAAAAGGAAAACGTTATTTTAGGTTAGTATAGGTAAGCGACTATGAAAACTTTCTGAAAATAAGCAAATCTTCAACTTTCGGGAAATAAAGCAGAGTAAGAGTAAAGAGTACTATGACGACTTCCAAAACTGTTCTGATTAAAAAATAATGTATCAAATTTGTTAATATTACTCACACATCTGTGAGTGAATAGGTATTTCTAAAAGCTGAAAGCTTGCTGGCCCGTAGAGGCAGATTTCCGACCAGTAGTTAAGATAAAATGTAAATAAAGGTAAGTGCGATAATATGCGAGGCAAAAACCTTTTAATAATAAACCTTGTATCTAATCTACAATTTTTTAAAGACATTTGATATAAAATTAAAAAATGTTATTTAAATTGTAGATAGTCACAGTTAATTATTAAATAAACGTTGGCCATTTTGGCGAAAATTTTCTTTTGTTTTTTGCACACTATATCCGACAACGCACACCATTAAGCGATGTCGTTCTAACGACGGATAAGATTTAACTGAATACCCATAAATTTTGTGTAAAAAGACTCGACCTGTTTCAATTTCTAACACTTCTTTTTAAATTTTCATCCCCATAATCTCTGTTCATCCCCTAAACCACTGAGAAAATCATGGAATACACACGACAAATGAATCCGTTCTCCTACTCAAATGCAAATCTCCACTTTGCAAAGTAGAATTCGTTGATCTGCACAAAAAAGTCGTATGAGCAGCAGAAAACTGCTATAAAAGGCACCTGACAATACTAAGATAGGACATCCAACAGAGTACCATGCCCTGGACCTTATAATTGAAAGCGTCGTCAACGAGGGGGCCGTTTGCATGCAAATTACAGATACTTACCTTGTATGACCTCGTTCAACTCTGGGGGAATACTGTGCACGGTTCTGCTACGAGGAATATCGCTAGGAAAATCAAGTGAAAAACCAACGACTGCTATAATTTTATGAAATTTCTGTTATAAGCGGTCAAGCTCCTGAGGTGGTGACATTCGGTGCAATTTAAGGCACGAATTGCAAGCAAAACCACTCAATTATTTCAGTAATTAAAGTGAGGCGAAGGAGTCGTCGCTGTAAATGCAATCCGTCATGCAAATGCAGTAATGGTGATTCCAAAAGAAAACTGCAATCGTGATAATGATAGCGTAGAAAATCCCCTTGTCCCCATGTAAATGGGGATAAATTACAGAAGCCTGGTGTTAAGGAGTAATTTCATCAGAAAATGTCTATAGCAGAGGCAGGAATTGGACAAAGGAGTACTTAAGCGCTGGCTTAAGCTTAATTCGCTTTTTTGTAAGTCGAGGCAGATAAATCTGCGGGTGATTATATTATTCTAGGAGAAATTAATGTGCCTGAAACAGTGTTTGCAGATATGAAAGAAAATTCCCTTTTTATATGTTCACTGCAGTTGCTCTGTACAGCAGGGTTGTTCACAATCCCTTAAAATTTGTACTTTTACTTTGTTAAAACTGTATCCTATTAAGGGACACCGAAACAAATAAAATCAGAATTTGAAAAGGCAAATTTGATATTGCTGCAGCCACAAAGGCAGAGATAATTCTGAATAAAAAGCAAAAAGATATACAAAAGTGGCAATATTTCTTTTGGCGATGAAAAAAAAATAGTGCTGATGTTATTATCAGTAACCGCGAAGGAAATCTATGTTATTATTGAAGGTTTTGATTGTCAGTAGTGATTTTACACAATTTTCTCCCAGAGATGTATTTTTTTATGTTATTGCCTAAAGTTAAGAGACGACGAAATCCTGAGAGGATTCAATGGAAATAAATTTGGAGCCAAATTGCTGCTGGACGGGTAATTGAGAAATATTCCGAAAAAGACAATATTATTATTATTAGATATGTTGATTCATGAAATTACTAATATCATTAAAAAATTGCGTTTATTAAAATGCAGTAACGAGTTCAATATGTATTTCATATGACAACATGTCGAACCTGAATGCTTCCCTTCCCACAAGTCATCTAGCAGTATTCATTTACACATTGTAAAAATATGTAATCGGAAAGGTTTATTTTTCAAGACAGCATTACTTCAAACAGGCATTTCTTTTTCCTGGTAATTTTGCCAGGAAACCTCAGCGCAATGGTGTGTTTCATTCAAAAACATTGGACTCAAGTGGGTATTGTAGGGGGTACTTCTGTGACCCAGACACCTTTATCGACCCACTTACCTACAACATACAAAAGTGAACAGGTGTTTCAGCAGTCGAGTAATTCACCAGGAATCTACGACTGGAAATAAAGCAACAATATCCCAAGAGTGCTTTCAGAGAAATTTCCACTAATTCATAACATCAGACAAGTGGTGCTTAAAATTTCAGGTGTTAGCACTATTCTTCCAACCCAAGTATAGTTGACTTTTAAATTGAAAGTCTGGAAATGACACACACTTACAAAAATATACTAAAAATCATGAACTCTATCGCAAAATCGATTCGTAAATAGTTAATAAAAGCATTCAGTAACAAAAGTATCAACTTCAATACAAGTGCTGTCCGAGATGGCTTCATTGGCTGCGTAAATCTTTTTAATAGAAAGGTGAACAAACCCACCAGGGCGTTATCCTCTATGTAAGAACATTAAATGATATTTTATTTCCTCTCTCCCTGGTCTGTGTTAAAATGCACAAACGACTCCAAGGCGCGAGTTATTGATCCTCTCAAAACCCATATAAAATATTCTGCACATTCTTGGAGAAAATGTGGCGATATTTCGTCGGAAAGCATCTCTGCTCCTCCTCACGCTGACCACATAATTTTTCATTACCTCCGACGCCCATATCCTTCCTCTAGGAAAAGCTGCACACTCACGTCAACATTTTACTTTCTGCAGTTGTCCCTGGCTGAAAATGTGTCAAGTGCTGACATCTCCTGTCTTTGCTATAACTGATGGTCCCAATATCCGGACACGAGTTTGTTTACAAATTATCCGAAAATTATCACCCAACAGAGAATTTATGGTGTTGGCACGTTAACCTTGTCCAAATCAGTGATTTGGCCGCAGGGCACAACTTCAAATATGAGCTGAGGACGGAATCCTGCCCACATCCCTCCTATGCATCTGTTGCTGAAAGCTTTGATGACTAGACACAACCGAAAGAACCCTGACAATTGCTACAACCACCTACCGTTTTGTATTGACATGCTGAAAGGTAGGCGGCGGCAAACCAGCCCCTGTCGACGATACTTGAACAAACGATGATGGTAGCAGTTACAACTGAATCCCCCCGCTGTCATATCTGTATAAATTACCAACATCATAACGGGTCCAGGGGGGCGGAAGAACAATTGCACGTGTTATACAATAGGCAGGTATTGCCATATATCAAAATCACTGGAGGGCGGCAGACACACCTCATGCTCTTCATAAACACGTCACAATATTTCATCTCGTGTGCCAATCTGGGGGCCCAAGGGGACCAAATTGTCTCATAAAGTGCTTCGGTTACAGCGGTCTAGTCAGGCGGAGCACATGGGCAATCGTCAATAAATACGAAGCGTACAGTCCAAGTCCAGCACATGAGAAGAATGTTATGCAGGCAATCTGCTGGTACCAGACCAGGTGTCTGGCAAACCATTGAGTCCACCATACGCCGGGGCAATTATATGCTTGATGAATGACCGGCTCATGGCATGCAGAAATAACTTAGGATGCTCATGTTAAACTGGACGGAAATGTCCACTCTGTGCCAAACACATATTGCTGAAACGTGCAGTTATTCAATTTGAAACTTGAACTCCCTGCATGATGTATTGGCGTATGCTATGTCTTATCGCCGGCGGTTTGCTATAATATCGCCTCCCAGATACTAAAATTGGTCTATATAGATTCATCTTGACAGGCTCTGTATGAATTAAACGTGCATTACGGGGCTGTCTCTGTCCAGAGATGAGTTATGTGCAGCTAGATTATTTATGGGGATTCCCTGTTTGGACTTCAGTAACTCTTAAGTATTTGCAAAGATTTATAAATTCCCAAGAAACCGGTTACTCAATATTTCCTAAATGAAATACAAATTCTTACCATCTTCTACTTAGAAATTTCGCTTTAATAAAGTTCATTCATTGTAACTATTGCCTTAAATTTGATGAGATAGGTAGAGCAGAGATCAGCAAACTTGTTAAGCTTTTAAGAAAGCTGTAAAAACAACTCTGGGGGAAAAATAAGATAGAGAATGAGTGACTAGAAATAAAAACTTAGATCGTGCGTAACTCATTGCCCTCAGAATGTACACTGCGTGCTTTTCAGTCTATGATTATTGATACAGTTGTCCTATAAAAAAAGAGCCCCATTTATAAACATTTAGAGCTTAACTGGAGTGCTCCCTTTATGATCATATTGAACTAAAAATGCCTATGTTTATTATTATTTACAAATCAAAGGGGCACTCCCATTATCATCATATTGAGTTAAAAAGGATATATCCTTATTTGCTAGTATCTGAGCTGAAAAGGACTGTTCCCTTCCAATGACCTGCCTGTATTAAAATTGAGCTAAAAACGAATGTTCCACGACTACTCGTAGGATGATCCTCTTTCCAACTGGGACATTAGACCATCAGCCAAACATTTACCATATTTCCTATATATTTTTGTATTATACACACATATTTCTAACAATTTTTATATTTAAAAAAGGGGGGAAATGTGGTTACCACCAACAGGGAATCACGTCTTCCGTAAGCATAGCCCAGAGGTTGCCATGCAACATGAAATCTAGTTACACTTGCTCAAAATTTATGAAATTCCACTACAGCAAGTTAAAATTTAACATAAACTAATATGGACAATCATAAATTAGCAAATTTTCGAAAACTAATGGGAAAATGAGGAAACCTTAAAACATTTCCATCGTTTCTTACACAATGTACTCAATTAAATTTTACTTAAAAATACGGAAATGTGTACAAATATTCTAATCTTATGCTAAAATTAAATGTATAAATCGCTCCCCTAACTAAATAATTGAAATATCAAAAACAATAAAATGAATCTACTTGCGGCGTACCTGCATGTAACAAATTCTGCTCCAACTTTTTAGAAGCATCATCCCTCGCAAAATATGCCATTCACCATTTAGATGGAGATTAATATTTTAAACCAATTTCACTTCCACTTTACTATAATATAATGCAGAAAACTGAGAAAACATTTACAAAATTAAAATGATGCAACAAGCCACAAACACAAATGTCAAATTTACGGAAGATGGCGCTCTTGGTGCAAGCCACTGCTTCTCAATTTGAAAAAGAATTTCGGTGTTTGGTACTTTGGTATCCTAGCGGATTTTCCAAGTAACAGTGAAGTAAAAGAAACCGTCATTTAAAGCTGATGGGAAAAAACGGAAATTTCCAATTTGTATACTTCCTTGGAAGCATGCTTCTAAAATAAAAGTAAATTCGACATCCAACAATAGTTGGATGCAAGAGTAATGAATGTGGTTCAAAAGAAAAGCAAAAGCACAGAAGAAAAAAGCGCTCAATTATTTTTTTCATTTATTATTTCTTCAAAGAATAAAAACAACTCTACCAGTCATCAATGTCAAGATCTTTTACAATATCTACACCATCATCTTCAATATCATCCTCAACTCGTTTGTCTTCTGCTTTCTCGGCATCTCGTTTTCGTTTCTTTTTAACCGTTCTCTCCTTCTTACCTCTCGACTTCTGCTTCTGCTCCTCTTCAGCGACAAGATCCTCGTTTTCACTATCTGACGGGAACAGTTCCAGATCATCTACAGAAGCTCCTTGCCCCCTGTCTACCTTCCTTTTCTTAATGATTGGAATATTGTAGTCATTAATATCATCCGTGTTTGCAGCTTGCCGTTTCTTCTTTGTTTCATGCGTTTTCACCCAACTTTG
>QYTT01090067.1:13941-43050 GCA_006980735.1 Dasypogon diadema
GAACTACGAACCGCTACTGGTAATCTTCGAAGGCCTGTTCAACTCATTTATCCTTTGGAACTTCAGTCCTCATCGCCCCGGCCGGAGGATGTTGAAAATTCTCAGAAGTAGGAACTCTTCGATCTGGTCACACTCTCTAGTCCATTAGGCTACCCAGGAATTGTAATAAGTTAGTCTCTGTAAGAACTCCAAGAGTGTCACACGTAATAAACGAATTAAACGAACGAGGTTTTGGTTTCATTTAACTTCCCTGATCGATCCCGCGGTTATTGATTTCGTAAAATTCTTCAATGTTAAAGGTTTTAGGGCAATAAAAGTAAGCCCGTCCTTGCATTTGCTCGTGCATTTACCAACATTTTGCTGGTAAATCTATATATTCAACAGGTTATTTGACCTAGGAGTAACCCCTATAGATTATTTTGGTCCATAAGTGAAACACATACGCGATCCTTCGAAATTCTTCGAGATATTCCACCGCCCCTTTAACTCTTGTCTGCTTTGTATATTCTGTAGAACTTTAAGAAAAAGACATATATTGTAAATATCTTTTGCAAAAGAACTTTCTGGAACGCAGAGATTGCAAGCGACAACTAATTTTTTAGAACAACGTATAGATCTCAAATTTAGTAAGGAGCAGTTTTATGAGACGCTTAATAAATAAAATGAAAATCGCTTATATTCCCCCACTCCTTGGTCGGGCCGCCATATTGGATTTTTGAATTAATGGACATAGTTCGAAATGGAAGCCGTCTGTAACTTTAAAAGCTTGTTATATCATATAGGTCATTAGATAATCAGCCTAAGGCTGATTATATATTTAATGTTTTTTATTTTAGCGATAAAATAAAACAGTTCAGGTTTTGTAAATTTTTTACTAAGAACAATAGACAACATTTTCACCATACGATAAATACTTTTCTTTTTCTGTACAAAAGCGAAAATTCAAATAGATTCTACAATAATGTAAAGAAATTAATAGTTTTCAAATATTTCGATGATTGATGTTCCTCTGATCATCTTACAAGCTGAACTACTGAAATTGAATTTTCTGACAAGTTTATCTAATAAAAGTAAATGATTCACCTTGTCAAAAGCCTTGAAGAACCAGAAAAGTCGGTCTGTCATCATTAATAGCTTCACGAATATCATCGGTGATTTTAAAAATAGCTGTAGTGCAGCTATGTTTCGCTCTGAACACAGACTGGAATTGTGAAAGCAACCGGCTTCGTTCAACGTGCTGCAAAATCTGGTTAAATAAAAGACTTTCGAATACCTTAGAAAGATCTCTCCTGGTCACACTGGAAGTAAGGAACGCGTTCAACTCGGTTAGATGGGCTGACGTGTTGAACGCGTTGGAGCGTGACTTCAGGCTACCAGAGAACCTCCTCCAAATAATGGGGGATTGTCTGAACGACCGCCCTATTACCTTTGGTACCGAAGATGGCCCAAAAACGAAGGTGCTCTCTCAAAGTCGCTCATATTCCCCCACTCCTTGGTCGGGCCGCCATATTGAATTTTTGGATTATTGGCTTCGAGGAGAGAACTAAAGGAGATGACATATAAAGAAAAAAGCGTAGCAACTCTCAAATTCAGAACTGTATGCCAGGGTCGGCGTTAAAAAAATATCATTTTTAAAGTCTTCCTACGAATTGTTGTCCGGAATTTGTAACTTTTGTAACTACGCCACTGCGTCAGACCCCCCAACAAATTTGACAATGTAAACAAAACCACCTACTTTAAATATTATCCAGAAATTTTCCCGAAATAGTAACTAGTCTGATAGTATTATAGCAACTATTTCATAAAGAACACTTTAATGCTTATACTCACTGTGAAATGAAACTTCCTTAAGTTTTCTTTTAGTATTATTTTCGCACGAATTCACAATGCACTTCATTTTCACTTTTTTCCAACTTGTTCACTAATTAATACAGAGATATATATCTGTTTATTGTCAAAAAGCACAGCACTTGCAAAACTTAACAAAAATTGCACTTTCCACTGTTTCTTCTCTAATTTTATAAAATAATTTCCTGTCCACCTTCTTGTTTACAAATTTCTTTGCAACTTTGACAGCGAAGACCCCCCGCAAGAAGAGAGAGTATGAGTTTTTGGCTACACACTCATTCGTACATTTTAGCATAGAATGCCATCTCCTTTAGTTCTCTCCTCGAATATTGGATATAATTCGAAGGGGAAGCAACTTAACACTTCAAAATTTTGTATAGATGTGTTTTAGGAGGCTTCAGGTCGGAAAAATGAAAATAGGCCACGTCTTCCACTCCCTGGTTTGGCCAGCATATTGATTTTTTGTATTATTGGACATAACTCGAAAGGGAAGCAACCAACCACTTTAAAAGCTTCTACAGATAATGATTTCACCTTTTATTTAATTTTTGAAAAATTCGTTTTCCACAACTTTCCTTTCACAAAAACTTTCCTTCATCTCTCTAATTCGATTCTAACAAAAAGCCTTAAAAATTTTAAAATTTGAGTCAAGCAAAACACGAGACAAAATGTAATAAAACATTTTTTGAATTTCTGGCTGTTCATCGTGTAGCTTCTCCGGATTTCTGTGTTCAACTCATCGCTTCTTTTTCTAATTTTTCTTTTGAGGTGATAATGTTCCCCTGATTTTGGTACTTTCTAGAGAAATTACCAAATCTGATAACAAAAACTAAGCAATTTGGAATTCATTACCCCTTTCTGCTGAAGAATGCATCTTACATCCCCTCTAAGTCCCATTCAATTTATATTTGCGTCCTTGTCTATAGCTACAAACTTAACAAATGGTCTTGGAGAGGCCAAAATTTTGAACTCCATTACCGACAGCCATCAGTTGGCGAAATTTCGAAACAGAACAACTTTTATATCATTGCCTACAACTTAAATTTTGACTCGCGTGGTCAGTTAACAGAGTTTACAAAATCATTGAGAATTTCTTGTTTTACATCGATATGAGCAGCAATAAATAGATATGAATTTTCCCTATCCTTTCTTTCCAATATGAGATATCATTTTCAAGGATATAAGTTCTATACGTGGTTTTTTCTTTCCTTCCCTGTTGCTCCGCGGTGCGACGACTTCCAGATTGAACAAATCGTGTTCTTAATAAATAGTAATAGTAATACGTAACTAAATATTTCGTATAATATATAACATTGGTAAATTATATTTAATAAGAAGTATAGTTGTGATATGTTATTATTTTCCAGTATGATATAATTTTTTGTAGAAGAAAGAAGAATATATTATAAGATTTTTTACTTTACGCTAAAAAATTCATAGATGTATAGAAAATTATATTACAGAATGGCACGGGATCCTAAAAATATACGTTACTTCAAGTCCTGAATATTATTCGGAGCAAACAAAGCTTTCTATTAAATTGCTGCGTCGGGACCAGCCGAGTATCCCCATGAAATAGGTTCATTCTGGCAAAACTGCGAAACCAGTCGAGGCACGCCTTACGCCCAATTGGAAAAATCCTAATAGGGCATTTCATATTAGGAACTGATGAGAGCCTCGCAAGGACTTTCTAATATGGCATACCGTCTTACAGACTGATCTGGCCCTAACAATTTTCTGCTCGGCCTTTCTCGAGTTCTCAATTCTTGTATTGCTTCTTTCGATATACTTACAAAAGTTCTGTATTTAAAGATCAAGTCATGTTTTTGAATTTTTCCGTTAATTACAATATATATCTTCAGATCATGTATAAAATAACTTAACCCTGGCTAGATAGCCTGATATCCTAACCCTGATAGCTAGAGTTTCTGCATAATAACCTTTGCGGTGATTATAATTGGTGCTAACCAACCTACAGGACCAAAAGCTCCGCGAGTTCAGATAGAATATTCCTTTTTGTCCAAAATGATGGCTTTCTGCTGATGTCAATGGAATAACTATGGCAATCCGTAAGGATTCCAATGAATACCCAGGGCTCGAATGTCTCTTTCACAGTTGAGATTGAATGGCAAGTTCATTTCACGATGACTGTCCGGTAAGCAATCTAGTAGTTCCTTAAGAGCAAAAGCGCCTGTTTTCATGAGATTTATCAATTCGTTTTGAGCACCTAAAGCTGATTCTGTTATCTGAACCTGATAGCAAATCATCTACATAAAAGTCTACAAGAGCAATTTTAGACCCGATTGGAAAATTTACTGCTTCGTCCAATGCTAATTGTTTCAGGGCCCTTGTTGTCAAATAAGCAACACTTTTTGTGCCAAATGTCACGGTGAGAAGTCTATAATCTTCCACTGGCCTATCTGAGAGTTCACGTAATGCAATTCCTTGGTAATTTGTTTGATCGCTTTTGACTCGAATCTGCCGATACATCTTTTCGATATCCGCAGTAAAAGCAACATTGTGTTTCCTCCATCTCATCAATATTAATTGTAGTTCGTCCTGCACTATAGGTCCCTTTAAGAGTCTGTCATTTAAAGAGTGTCCACTCTGCATTGATTTCAACGCATCAAAAACAACTCGCAATTTTGTTGTAGTGCTACTTTCTTTAATTACACCATGATGTGGAAGATAACAACAAGAATAAGAAACTAAGCTGTTTGAGTTCCTTAAATGATCTTCTTTGGTAAAAATTTTCTCCATATGCCCCAAGGTTATATATTCTCGAAGACATTTGTTATATTCTTCTCGGAATGTTGGATTTGTACAAAAATGAATTTCCATTCAATGTAGTCGCGAAATAGCGATAGATCTGGATTCCCCACGATAGCTTTGATCCGATTCTTTCTTCATTGGAAACTCAATCTCATATCTGCCGTCAGGTAATCTTTTATGATTTCTTTGAAAAGACATTTCACAAGCTGCTTCTTCAGTCAATATTCGATCATTTCGTATCTCTTCGAACTCCCAAAATCGTTTCAGCAGACTATCGAGGCTGGTGGAGACATGAAAATTGTTAATTGTGATGGAATTTTCTGTCACATCATCAACCGCTCCAGAAAGTATCAAACCTAAAGTTGTTCGTTGAACAACAGGGCTCTCTTTGGGTATTTTGATAAGTCCATCCATTATGATATGACTATAAATGTCGGCTCCAACAATAAGTCTATTTGACCTGGTCTGTATTTGCAAGCTCCTGGCCTTCAATGTGACTCCAATTTCGATGTAGAACCCTTTTTTTCTGGCAGCAAACTTGTAAGCTTTTGCAGAACCAACCCAAAGATCTCTATTGCCGCCCATCCTTTCAAAGACTTAAGGAGGAAACTCACTCTATGGTTCACGTGATTGAGACGACTTTTTCCTACACCTTGAACGTTTACAGTAATTGTTTCTTTTTTAATTTTAGGAGTTGAACAACGTGCTCTGTAAGGAATGACGCTCCCAAATCCTGATCAATCAAAGCTCGTACTACTTGTTCATGGCTTGATGGAGAAACAACCTTCACAAGGACAGTAGCTAACAAAACGTGGTTTCTGGGACCTTTGCTTATTACAAAAGGATTTATGTTTGTCATGTTTGATGTAGACGACTGACTATTCGAAAAAACCGGTCTTGTGGTAGATAAGACTTGAAAAGAAGACGCACTATTTGATTCTCTATTGTCGCAGGCACTGTGGTCAGTAACTGCATTTTGACTTTCGATATGTTAAGTACTATTCTGATGTCGATTCCTTTGAATATCTCCTATGTTTGTCATAGTATTTCGGCTTATTTTCCCTTGCTGGCGATGTAGCAAATGACGTTGTTTGCACTGATTATATTTATGTTGACTAGGACATGTCGATATTATATGACCTGGTCCCAAACAATTCCAAGAATTCTTTCAGTTTATTCCATGACGGTAGTCCCTTATCGCTGCTGACTTGCCCAAAGTTGGTGTGTTTCCTGTGGTAGTTTCTATACGATTAGATACAAGATTACTTCTAAATGATTTAATGCTCGTAAACATTCTGTAGTCATATCCAATAACCAATTAACTAGCACTCGTTTGTTGTTATATCTGTTGATTAATAAATTCCAAGTTGCTATATAATTTCCCTCCGTTACCTGAAAATGACGAGGCAAATTCTCTGATTCGCCGCTTAAATAATGTTATTTTAAATATTGTAATTTTTTTACATCAGACAACGAAGCATTATCATGCACAAGCGCCTTAAAAAGGTCGTGGAACGCAGGCCATTTTCGATAATCTCCAGAAAACTTCTCAAGTGCTATTTTTGACAGTCTAATTGATGCACTGGGATTTTCGGTGACGTGGGTTGTTTCTACTGCATTTACGTTTTCATTTTTTGGATTGCTACTGGGATATTACTTCTCAAATCTGTCCTTGATCATAGCATAAGTAATTTAAAAGAAAAAATTCTTCTAGACTTGTAAAGATATCGTTTTCTAAGTAATCAAATTTTTGTTCCCCTAACTTTTTATCAGAATACCTCAACACTAAAATTTCTCTATGGCGTGCATTAAAATCATTCCAATGTTCTTGAAAATCCTTGACTCTTTTTTCATAATAGTTTCGGGTTATCTTTTGCTTTCCATTTTTTTATAATTAGTAACAAATTTCTCCAATGTTTCCTTCTGTGCAAGCTGTATGTGGATTAGCTTTTCAATTATAAATTTATTTCCAAGACCAATCAAAGAAAAAACGCAGGAATGAGGAAACGAACTTACCAATGCCTTTCGGAATGTGTAGGATATTTTTATGCCAGCTATATTAACAGTTATGCGGACTAAATTGGTTAATTAAAGTCTTTCCACAGTTCTGAGCTCTTCACAATCACTTTTTTATCAGTTTTTCTGTTATACCACCATAGAGTTCGGAATTCCAGGCGTGTTAAAGTATCCGGCTCGGAGGACCAATATATAAAATAACCGCAAAAAACGTTATTTTCTCACTTGCTCAAGAAATGTTCAAATAAATCAATTCAAAGGGAAAAAACACTGAACCAGTTTTAATTCGAGTTAATCAAAAAATAATTCAGTCACTTCTTCATCCCCGAATGATTTATGAAATACCAAGAAAAAAAGACTTCATGTAAGTCTCATTTAAGATTCCAATTAAATCCCCGCAATCAAATGTATTCTTGAGTCCAACAAAGGCAGAAGTTTTCAAAATAATTAAGAGATGTTTTCGAGTAGATTTTCTTAAACCAAAAATGTCCAATTCTGGTCTCGTAATTGTTAAATATGCCTAGATATCCCGTGAAAAATCTTTAGGATAAAACCTCAATGCATACATGTTGGACTGGAAAAAAATATTAGTTCCCATATGTAACATATCGAATGGTTGCTCATTTTCTTGATTTCGGCTACGAAACAAGAATGATTCATGCACTACATTATATTTAGATTCACAGAATATCTGGAATACGCTGAGAATAATTGTTTAAATATTCTTCAGATTTTGGAGACATTTCCTTCTAAGTTTAATTTTTCGATTTTTGTCACATAATCCATAACTATTTGGAAACTTACAAGGCACATGATAGCAGCCTTTTATTCCTCGTATTGGGTCGAGCCAGAACTACATTACTGCCCCTCCAGTGCTAGCGATACCGCTCCACAATTTTGACTTGTCTTCCTCTTGTTACTTTTGGTTCCGTTGTGAGGGAGTTTTGAACAATTGTTTTATCGAAAACTGATGGTGCTATCTGCTCTTCCTGGTGGTTGAGTAGAATGCCCGAGTTGGGTTCAAAGGAAGTGTAGCGGGAAATGAGAAGACGTATTGGTATACACTTAAATTTCGTTTCGTTAATCAATTCAATCAAAAATTATAAACTAGGTATGCTTAAAATTAAATTCACTAGGACTACAATACTAACTATATTTTTAACTTCAATTATTTCAAATTCAATTTTTCAAATTTAATTCAATTATTTTGTCTACAAAAAAAGGGAATATTGTGAAAATTAAGGAAGCAAAAAATTCTATTCTTCAATGCCTAGTTGCACTCCGTCAATAGATTTTTTCTTTGTCAATTTCTCGAAATGAACCTTGAAATGTATGTTAAAAAAAATTCTGCTTAATTACGAGTTCCAAAAAAACCCCTTTGTTTGTTTTCCGGTTAAACGCTCTTATTTTTGATTTATTATTTTTTAACAAAAAATGTATCAAATTGTTTTTTTTTCTATCACCAAATTACCATTCACCTGACATTTCCTGAATATATTGCCAAATCTGTCCAATCTTGGGCATATGTTTAGCCTTCGCAAAATTTCGACAAGAAGAGAGATCGATTGTGGCATTTCTCGGCCTTATATAGTCTCCTGACAGCCATTTAGTTTCCAAAAAATTAACCATAATCGCAATTTCAGAAAATTGTACGTTTGAAAATGCGATATTTTAATCTTATTATCTTAGGAATAAACTTTACCAACTGTTTCTCCAAAAATAATTGAATCTCAAACGTAAAATTTTGATAAATTTATTAATTTTCTAATTTGCTATAAAGATGGCGGATCAGCGGATCTTTAAAAATTTTCACATATTTGTCCTTTGTGTTTTTGTTTTTGTGGATTTCTCATGTTTGAATCAAGGTAAGTTAATAAAACATTGTTTTTCTTACTCCTTAGAATCTCTTTCAGTGATAGTGATCTTTGTCGTGTATATTTTATGTGTTAATTTGATAAATACTCAAAATTGCAAGAATCTGTCACAGGTGAGTTTTTAGTGAATTTCACCTGAGATTCTTGCTATTTTGATGTTTTGTATTGTCTTATGCATGTTAAATGTATGCCTTAATTGTCTTCTTGTTTTATTTTGTGGAAATGTTGGATTTATTTATGTTTTATGTTGAGGTTATGTTGAATGAAAGTTTTATGTTTATATGTGAATTCATTTATTTCAGCTTTATATTTCGTGTGACTTCATGAGATTAATTCGATCTTTTATTATTTTCAAATGTCTGCAAGCCGGTCATGCCGAGGATTGCCGAGGATTGTACTTTGCTTCTCTTTATTTTAGGTGTTCGACGAACAGACCGGCTTGATTCTATCAACAGAAATTGTTTTTTGCTGTCCGTTAATTAGCAGGGTAAAATGCTTTGAAGTTTTCGAAATTACTAAGTAGGATCCTTCATATGGATGCTATAATGGGCGTTTTACAGAATCTATCCGAACAAATTCATGGGTGCAATTCGGCAAGTCCTTGTGCATGAAGACTTTTTGTGTACCATGTCCGGCTGGCTGAGTTGGCTGCAAATTACGCATGTGGTCTCGCAGGTGCTAGATGAAGGTTTCTACTTTGCCTTCTGTTTCTTTTTTTGGCAAAGAAGAAATCTTCAGGGAGCTTAAGTGTTGCTCCATGTACTAGCTCTGCGGACGACGGTTTGATGTTTTCGTGCAGTGATGATCTCAGTCCAAGTAAAAATAAGGAAGCTTGCCCATTGTTCGGGGTTATGGCATTTGATTGCTGCTTTAACGTTCTACCATTCCATTTACTTGTGGATGGTAAGGTGGTGATCTGTTCCTTTTAATACCCAATAGTTTGGCCAGTTCATTAAATAGTGATGATTCGAAATGACGCCCTTGATCAGTGATGATTTCATTAGGGATTCCATGCCTCGAAATCCATCCTGCTAAAAAAGATTTTGTTACGGTTTCCGCTGTAATGTCGGGTACAGGAATAACTTCTGGCCATCTAGTAAAGCGATCTATGCACGTGAGTGCATAAGTATAACCATTAGAATAAGATAGCAGTCCTACGATGTCCAAGTGTACGTGCTGAAAACGCCCTTATGGGGGAAGATAGTCAGCAACTGGAGTTTTTACATGCCCCTGTACATTGCTTTTTTGACAGTTGAGGCAAGCCTGTGACCAGATACGGCTGTCTCTCCTCATGCCAGGCCAGATATACATCTCCTTGAGAAGTTGTGTTGTCCTCTTGACACCAGGATGCGACAAGTTGTGTATTGAATACTTGTCTTCGGTATGATGCGGGAATTTACAAACGACCTTTGCCTGTAGATGCATCGTAGAACACTTGCTAGCTGATGTTGGGAAGAGATAGCTTCTTCAGTTGTAAAGATATCCCGGTATTTAGAAGATACCGAAGCTCTTCATCGGCTTGCTGCTCTCTAGCCAGCTCGCCGAAGTTGATGAGGGATGGTAGCGAAATTCCATTAGCTCTGGATAGAGTATCTCCTACTATGTTGTTCTTGCCAGGAATGTGTAGAATATCTGTTGTGAATTGTCCAATGTACTCGAGATGCCTGATTGTCTTGGGGATGACTTCTCGGGCTTCTGCTGAAAAGCGAATGTTAGAGGTTTGTGATCGGTGTAAATCACAAATTGTCGTCCCTCTAAAAGATGTCGAAAGTGCCTAAGAGCGAGATAACCACTTAACTGTCGTAAACACTGTATTTTGCTTGAGCACCAGAGAGTTTGTGGGAGAAAAAGCCTAAAGATTGCCGTCCTTCTGCTGTTGGATAACAGCGCCTATCGTTTCCGAACCTGCTCGAAGAAATTCCGGAGGGGCACCGCGAAATTAAAACTATTTTGGATATGTCAGACAATGACGTCATCAATACATTATGAATACAGTGGCATCCCGCCACTGACGAATTTAGTTTAAATGTCAAACCTACTGCCACGAAAGGACATTATACAAAAAGAAGCATACTATCCGAAGTTGCTTCTCTCTTCGATTCGCTTGTATGGATAGGTCCCTCTATCGTACGAGCAAAAATTATGATGCAAATGTTATGGCTCTCGGGATGTCAGTGGGACGAACAAGTCCCGACAAATTTAGCAGAAGTATGGCTCAAATTTAAAAATGAATTAGTTCATTTAAATGAAATCAGGCTACCCCGATGGATACACTACACTTCAACAGCGAAAAAAATCAAATTCACGGATTTTGCGACGCTTCTAATCAAGCATACGCCGCTGTGGTGTATATTCGTGCCATTAATGAAAATGGAAAACTTGACACATGTTTATTAACAGCAAAAACAAGGGTAGTTCCGATAAAACCAACATCACTGTGGGGCTCTAATGTTATCTCGCCAGTGGAAACTGACATGAGGCTGTCTAATGTCAAAATATTCGCATGGACTGACTCGGAAATTACTCCCGCATGGATTCAAGATCAGCCTACTCGGTGGAAAACATTTGTTGCAAATCGAACAGCAGAAATCCATGAAAACGTACCACCTCAGTCATGGCGACATATACCGTCGAAACACAATCCAGCAGATTGCGCCAGTCGCGGTATTCTTCCAAACATACTTAGAGATTCGTCACTGTGGTGGAATGGTCCGAGCTGGCTGAAAGAATGTTCTAATAAGTGGCCACAACAAAAAATTACCACTACTAAAACAGTCTTAGAAGCAAAAGCAATAAAGATATTCACTTCTCTAGAAGAAGAAAATTTCCCATGGCTAAAGTACTCGTCATTTCCAAAACTAGTACGCATCATTGCATATTGCATCAGATTTGCAAAAAATTGCAAAACAAATACGGAGAATCGCACCAATACACATTTAACATACCATTCAGAAAATCGAATTAATTCTATAATCCAACGTTTCCCGAAGAACTTCAAGCATTAAAATCCAAAAGATCGATTCCAAGGAAAAGTCGTATTCTCAGCCTTAATCCAATGTTAGATGATAAACAAATTATTCGAGTAGGAGGAAGACTCGAAAATTGTAAGCTGACTTTTAATCATCATATTACCAAACAAGCATCATGTATCCAATATTATAATCGACCACATTCATCATTAGACACTTCATGGGGGCACACAACTAGTGTTGAATACTCTAAGGAACAAGTACTGGCTCATAAACGCCAGAAATACAATTAGACAACGACTTCATCACTGTGTAACATATTTTCGCACTA
The DNA here is from genome assembly GCA_006980735.1 of Dasypogon diadema. NCBI lineage: Eukaryota > Metazoa > Arthropoda > Insecta > Diptera > Asilidae > Dasypogon > Dasypogon diadema. The sequence continues at coordinate 25,752 of QYTT01090067.1, forward strand.
AATTTAAATCATCTACACAAATTATGGACAATTTGCACCCACCGCGAATTAACCCTTCACTGCCATTTGAGCACACTGGCGTCGATTATGCAGGTCCGATTAATATTAAAACATCGAAAATTCGTAATGTCAAAATTATGAAAGGGTATTTGAGTCTATTTATATGCATGGCAACTAAGGCCATTCACATAGAAATTGTGCCGGAATTGACGACAACGTCATTTATTGCTGCTTTGAGGCGATTCAGCAGTAGGAGAGGCCTTTGTTCCAATTTATATTCAGACTGTGGCACAAATTTTGTGGGATCAAATAAAGAATTAAATAATAATTTAAAACTATTTTTGAAAAATATGCCAGAGGAAATAGCTACAGAATCTGCGGCAATGGGATTTATTTGGCATTTCAACCCACCTTCTTCTCCACGCTTTGGAGGACTGTGGGATGCAGGTGTCAAATCTGTCAAAACGCACCTCATAAGAATATTGAAAGACATAATGTTGACATATGAAGAACTGTCATCTGTCAAATTGAAGTATGCATAAATTCAAGGCCATTAGCGCCACTATCAAATGATCCACGTGATTATAATGTGCTTAGTCCAGGCCACTTCTTGACAGGACGAAACCTATTAGCGGTTCCAGAACTATCACTACTAGAAACGTCAAATCTAAAGCGCTGGCAATATGTGCAATAATTGACACAAGAGTTTTGGAAAAATTGATCGACAGAATATATTCACAACTTACAGTAAAGAACTAAATGGAGACTACCACAACCCAATTTAAATGTTAATAACTTAGTTCAAATGCGAGATGACAGATATCCTCCTACTAAATGGCCTATCGGAAGAATAAAAGAAATTCATGTAGGAAGCGATGAAAAAGTCAGAGTTGCCACAGTCAAAACTACAAACAGCACATTTATTTGACCAGTTATTAGCAGCCATGTTAAAAGCTCAATCCACATAAAACAACAAATTCAGTTTTCCGCACAAGTCGTGACAGCCATTTTTTCTTAAAGTGAAGTTGCCGCCATCAACACGTTTCGGTTTGTATCAAAACTTATATATTATAAATAATAATAAATATACAGCATTTGCTGCGAAAGAGGCCGCTCAGTCGTTGTTTATAAACATGTCGGATTTACCTGTTCTCGACGATTATTTATGGCTGGACGACGTATCCAGCTTATTTTAGTCCGACGAAGAGACACCATCCCGTAATTTAGAAGGGGGACCGTTTTCTAACCTAAAGGAAAGACTCCGGGAACTAAAACCTCCAGAAGTGCCAGTACCACTGAAGCGGCCATTCGAAGCAAACCTGTACAAAGGATCGGAAATTCGAATTCCCACAAGGCCGTCAAGAGTGCCGACAGGCACTCCTAAAGCACCGGCTGCCGAAATCCCAGCATCATCCTTTTCGCCTGCCGGCAGTACGGAACAAACAATAAAAAATGACGTAAGTCGTCCGTCGTCAAAGGCGCCTCCAACAAGTAAATAAAGGAATCTGAGATCATCCCCGTCTCCTGATGTACGAAGACCTGACAGCACAGTGAGCCGTCCGCCGAGAGAATTCGTAGTCAGCTCCCAGCTTTGGAAACAAATTCATAATCAACCATTCCATTGGATGCGAATTCTATCGGAAAAGAAGGGATTTCGCCTCCCAACAGAAGACGGAGACACTTTACGCTTCACCAGAAAGAAAAGTGGACGGATCTATGTTCATCTTCAAATTAAGAAACGCGAGTCTTTGAAGTCCTTTTTGTTATTATATTTACATATCTTATTTTTCAAATTCAATTTACTATTATTATTTTTTTCTCTTTTTTAAACCTCCCTCCTGCATATTTGTGCCTACAAGCATTAAAAATCACAAAACCATATTTGAAATCAACCAATAAACTTACCATTTTCGCCTTCTTGCAAATTTTGAACAGCTGTCTCAGTCCTTCCTCTAATGGAATGTTCAACAAGGGAAACTTAGCCCATAGAGCAGGCACATGCAATGCTAACCCACTCGGTCCTCATTTACCATGTACATTTCCAAGCGTATAAATACAGCGCCCAGAGGACCGAGTGGCATTGCGATTTGAGCAGTCAGTCAGGCAGAGCTGAATTCAGCATTCATTAGGCAGTTTGAAGCCAACATACGGGCAGTCTTTGAAGCCAATTCTAAGGCAGTTTCTGAAGCCAATATACAGGCAGTTTTGAAGCCGGTGTTTTCGGGAAGCTAATGTTGAATTTCATTTGCACTTTCAGGGTTCACTTTACTGCAGCTTCTTTGACATTTTCTAGCAGTTCCTCTAAAAAGTTGTTTTATTTGACAATTTTGGGTTAACCTGAGTTAACCTGGGTTAACCTTTTATAGCAGTTTTCGAACCCAGAGTTCAGCCAAGGGTTCGGTAGAGTCCACTACTACATACCTATAAAACTGACAATATGAACACAAAATACCTACCACTACAACTACAAAACTCTAAATTCATGTTTCATTTGCTGCATTTTCAGGGTTGGACCCTGACTTACCCTGAAAGTGCAAATGAAATTCAACATAATTGATTCCCACTTGAATCAGTCATTAGACGGAATTTCAAGCCAACGGGCAGCTTTAAAGCCGGCGTCTTTTGGGAAAGACAATTGATTCCCAATTCTACTTAAGGGGAATTGACACTAACTATAATATAACTCTTTTCTTTCCTTTTACTAATTTGTTTTTTTTTTCAGATTAATTTTTGCTTCAGATGAAATTTCGCTTTCTACTTTTCCTTCCGCCATAATTGTTTTTTGAGTTCTTTCATCATTTTTCATTTTTTCATTTTTCATTTTTCTGCGTTTTGACATTAACTTTTAATTATTAATTTTATCCTTATTATTATTTCTTTTCTTTGAATTCTTAATGTTTGCTTATTTTATTTCATTTATATTTTTTGAATTTCATTTATTTTCATTTTTTTAGTTTTAAGACCTTTTTATTTCAATAAAATACTTAAAATCCATATTTGTTGTTTGTATTTGAACCGGCACCTTCTCCTTTTCGCTTAAACTATTATCATGAAAGAAAAATCCTCGAAAACGAAGGTGGTGGATGGAATTGAACCAAATTTCGAAGTTCAAAATTCACTTCGAAGAACACTTTAAAAATGTGGATGTGGTATATTAAATCCCTGAATAAAAGCAGAGAGAGATTAATAACTTTTAATTTTACGGAAAATTAAGGTTCATAGTATGACATTTGGTTTAAATACAATGCTACCGATATGCCAGCCTATTTAACCCGAGAACCTTCAGGAGCATTCGCAAATTTTTGAAGAATGTCTACTAGGACTTTGAATTAATCTTAAACAACATTGGACCACAATTGTCAGATGTGTGTTCGCCTTCAAAGCGAACTTCATCAAATCTAATCACATTAACCCGTATGAGCGGGTAATCATAGATTGCGTACCGATATCATGACGAATTTCCATACGTAATTTCAAAACAGCTTAACATAACTCATTTTACAAAAAAATTAAAATAACAATAAAAAAAAAATGGAAAAAAAATTTATAAAGTCACAATAAATTCTTATTCCTCTAATAATTCTAGGAAATACTACACTTGTGTTTTATTTTGAACTTTCAGCGACAGGTACTATAAATATTTCAGGAAAAATTTCTATATTTCTAACAAAAGAAAAAGTAAAATCAAATGCTTACTCCGATTTCCGCATGTCCAGTGCAAACAAATTGCAGTGATGCGCACTAAATGGAAAGTGCTATTGCTGTTAACAGATGAAAGTTTGTCATATTTCCCTTAATAACGGAATAAACTACATACCTTAAACGCATATAATTAGGAAAAAAAGAATTTTAGGCGTTTCGTGATATCACTCCGGATAAATGGTGCTTGAATCGTTGTCAGAAGAATAATATACATTGTTTTGGAAGCGAACAAAAAAGACGTGAATTTTTTTTTTCTGGAATTTTTAATGTAATAAAATCAGCGTTTATTTTATATGTTAGTGTTCATTTTAGCACTTAAATTTACGTCACTTATTGCAAAACTGTTACCACTGAAAAGTTCTGGAAACAAAATATTCAGAAAGACGTTACAAAGTGGCGATTCAATGTAAAAACCTGGCAACACTTGCAGTCTGTAAACCGTGGAAATTAGGTTCGTTCAAGTTTTCGGTTTTTACTAAAGACCTCTAAATGGACTTTGATACTTTATTCAATGACTTGAATACTATGGACAGAGCGCCCTAAAGCCTTCCATTAAAGAATCATGGGACCAATTTTTGCAATCAGTATATCTTATTTATTTGCTCTTACAATCGTACAGTGATAGTGACTTAACAAAATGTTCAGTGGATTAAAGGAAAAGCAGGCATTACATATGTTATAAATAGATAGACATAGCGAGATATATTTTAGTCTCTTATGCACTGAACTTCGTTTTGACACTCTTGTCAACTATTCGAAAATGCCTTTCGTGTGTTATAATGCGTTCTACAGCGCATGTGCCAAGTGCACCAGGAAAAGGCATCGTGGAACCGTGCCTTAAGTCTATTGTCCCACTCTGGGAACTAGGAAGCCCTAAAATAACGATCCCAGGCAGGAAGCTCATATACAGCGAACATGGACTTTCTGTTTTATTGCCACAGCACAATCACAATTTATGAAAAAAAATCATAAGTTTCTCAAATGGCTTTACATAAATATGTACACAAATATATAAATCCCAGTTAAAGTGTCACATTTTGTATGGAAAAATTATACAACTAGCGCCATATAGTGTAGTTATTTAGTTTAAATATCTTACCCCAAGGGGGCAAGGGTTTAATAAAATGTCGAAGTAATTCTTTTATATACCAATGAGAAGAAAAATTTCCTTAATTTGAATCTGCTAAATCAGCTGCGACTTATCGCAGGCACATGGTCTACGTAAACTATGCATTATCTACATTGTGTACGCATTGCCTACCCCGGAGTGTAGACAATGCAAATCTACGTGTAAATGCCCATCACTGGTTATTTTTCACGTCACTTACTCATTTTTCCCAAAAAGGATTAGTATTCTACATTAAATGAGTAAAAAGAGATAGTTGTAGAGTTTGTAAATAGTGTACCATCAAAAAATTGACATGTTTTGTAATGGTTATATAGTATTGCTTAAAATACATATTAGTAAATATTGCGTCGTAAAACTAATACGATTTCTCTTAGTAAATTATATATATATATATTCAAAATAAAATTGAAGCTTTATTGACTTATATTGAGTGACGGAGAAATCTGTCCTGTTTACTACGTCAAATTTTATATTTAAATTGCAGGTTGTAAATTTTGGTTGTTAAAATAAATTATAAATAAATATAACGTCAAATTAATAAAAGTAGCTGGCATTATATTTAACCTTAGCTGATTCCATATTTTATGGATAAATTATCTTACCTGGTAAATATATCAGGGTAATGAGTTCTTGAAAAAGCTTTTTCTAGTTCTTCTAATTGAAAACTTGTGAAAGTGGTGCGGTACCTGCGCTGCTTTCTTTTTGGTACGTACTCATCTAAATCTGCATCACTGTTTGTTTCCGACAAAGGACTATTAGTTGTTCTATTCACAGACGGGTATATTCGAGATATATTGGAAGGTTCTTCCTGCGATAATTTTTCTTCTTGTTGTATGTCGTCCAACTTGATGTCCTCTGATATACCCATTTTGGGCGTATCACTATTAAGTAAACGAGCGATGGTGAGGATAAACCACTTAGAAAAAATCTGAAACAAAATAAGTTGTTTAAAAATTGATTTAATAACCTCTTACAGGAGACGGCGAAAGTCTACCTTATTACTACCTAACCTATCATTAGACTCTATTAAAAATTTCGTATTAAGCTCGTAAGAAGGCTGGAGCTCACCGAATGATATAAGACGCGCACAAGGGGTTTTGTACCAATTACGATGCGAGCCAATTTTACTGGCATTAAGATTTAATTAATTTTCAACTTTTGCTTATATTCTTCTTACTCTGATTAACGTAAATAAACTAAGTGTAATTACTCATTGTCAATCACTAGTAAGGAGTATAAAATAATACAAAAATATCGTGATTTAATTTTCAAACGAGCGGTTGAAAGTTTGTACCTTAAGAAGTGTTAGAGACTAATATAAGTGTTACGTGTGTTGAGAAAAAGTGTGAAGCGACTGAGTTTAACATCACCTGTAATTCAGAAGAATCAAAAAAACCTTGGAGCTTTAGAGGAAATATTATTAAAATACATATTTGTTATTTCTTTGTTAGTCTATTATTTCTCATATTCTTTGCATAATTATTTAATTTCGTTAAATAGAGAAGATGTAAATAAATATCAAATTCACAAAGTCAAACGTTATACGGAAGAATGAACACGACAGCCGTGTTCTTTTGGGCAACAGAGTTATGAAAGCTGAAAAGAACGGTTGGAATCCATGGAGTATATAGCTAATTCTTCTTCTTCTCTTTTCCTCTTTTTAAGCAAACCCGAGATAAGTAAAGATCGTTATTAGCTTTAAATTTATATTAATGTCAGTTTCGCCCGCATTAGTGCATATTTTAATTGCTATGATGAGCAAAATCAACTTTTCAACACAAAAACTTTCAATAAGCGCCATCTATTTTCCCATAAAAGACTTAAATAATCCAGTAAGCTTTTTAACTCGATTAAATAACCGAGTTGATTTAACCCAGTTAATGTATGACAACTCTGTACTCTGCTGCCAAAAGAACGCAGCTGACATCATTTACCCTGGACACTTAACATAAATGTAGCATTCGTTTCAGAAAGTTATTCATTTTACGAGAAGAGGACATAATACCTGAGATGGTATTATGCAAAAAGGGAACCTATCTAAAATCAGTACCAAATATATGGAACCCGTAATGAATAACTAATATTCATTACCATATATGGTCATATTTAAATGTTGTAGGGCTTCGAAGGGACAAAATTCATGTTCAAGTCTTGATGCGTGAAAAAAAATCCCTTTTTTCCAAAATAGTTTTTTTTTACAATTGTTGAACTCTTAGATCCCTCAGGGAATCGCAAATTATACTTAAAATCGAACATGTATTTATATGATATAAGTAGTAGAGATCCTGTATTCGCGGAATGGGGAATTTTTCCGACTCTCAATGTTTGTTGAGGGTTACCTTGCAGTCCCCACACAGGCGAATTTTACCGTCAACTTAAATAACTGGTACAATGGGTGTTCCCCATTCACTTGTCTCGTTCGGTGATATAATCCCATTGTTCTATAACCCGAACTCGATAACCTCCCCCACCTTTTCACGAATAGCGTGTGGCACAGCCATGAAAATTCATTCAGCTTTAACGTGATTTTTTCAAACTCACATTTGCCCAGTTTGTCACTAAATACCTCTTTATACGATCCTATTTGGCGTTTTAGAGCTGCGTCTAACTGTTTCTCCCATAGCACAAGCATGTATTTTATTTATATTCGCGAAACTTATTCCGAATGCCGACTAGAAATCACGGCCCAGCAGGCCACTTTGTCCTTGCTCTGTTACATTAATTTTTTTATGTTTTTGATCTCACACGTCACTTTTCCCATATTTGTTATGTTTTCGCCACAATATCCATATAACTTGACACTTGTAATTTTCCCTGTCTACTTCCACCTCGACAGTGATAGGCGAATAGGTACTCTGCATTTCTCTAATTCCCTGCAAAAGTGCCAATGGTTTAACTTCCATGTACTCCACTGGCTGTCTTTCACTTGTTTCAATGCTGTTTACGCTACGCCTCTTGGACACCGCTTTTAAGAGCCGATTCCAATCCAAGTCTTCGTCTCCGTCTTCATCTCGTTATAACAATTTGTGACGTCACGCCGAGACAGCTTTGAGCTTGGCTAGTTTGTATAATACTTCATCAAGTTAACCTTTGACAACTCAAGCTATAGGCCTATGGTAAATCAAAAATAATACAAAAGAATAATATTATAATATTTACCATAGGCCTATAGCTTTTACAATTAAAATCAAACGACTTGAAACAAAAATAGTGTGTAATTCCATCAATTTTTGCCTAATAGGCACATTAGCCTTAGCCATGGAGGATGAACAAAATATCAAAAATCAAGCCCAATTGGAACAAGCTTGCTTGATGCTCGTCTCGACCTGACGTCACTAATTGTTATAACGAGACGAAGACGTAGATTTAGGGCCGATTCCAATCCAAGTCTTGGTCTTCGTCTTCGTCTTGTTATAACAATTTGTGACGTCAGACCGAGACAACCTGGAGCTTGGCTAGTTTGTATAACACTTCATCAAGTTAACCTTTGAGTTGACTTCATGCAAATTATGAATAGGTTTTATTCAAGAAAACGCTTATTCTTTTATATTACTTTTGAGTTACCATAAGCTAATAGCTTTTATAATTAAAATCAAATTATTCGAAGCAAAAATAATGTGTAATTTCCACCAATTTCTGCCTAATAGTCCCATTAGTCTTAACCATGAAAAGATGAACGAAATGTCAAAAATCAAGCCAATTGGAAGGAGCATGTTTGATGCTCGTCTCGGTCTGACGTCACAAATTGTTATAACGAGATGAAGACGAAGACGAAGACCTGGATTGCCTGGATTGGAATCGGCCCTTAGATCGGAATCGGCCCTAAACGTCCCTGTTTCTTACATATGTCACAGATATAATTTCTGTAAAAACACCGATTGTTTTTGGGGCCTCTTTTCCCGTATGTGTTGCAGCCTACATATACTTTGGTTTGCAGAATGGTTTCACGTGTCTGCGGACTGTTCTCGTCTTGTATTACTTTTCTTTTGATTGTGCGCTAGTGACTTTTTGCCTTGGTGATTCTATTTCCCATAGTGTACTTTTTCTTTTGTCTTTATTTGAACTCTGTGTATTTCTGTCGAACGGTTTTGTTATTTGTATAACAGTTTCCTTTTTTATTCCAATTTCTCCAGCCTTTTCTATGGTTATTTTTTTGTCCTCTTCCAGCAATTTGTTTAATATCGGACCCTCTTTTAGAACCGTTATGAACACATCTCTTAGTGCGGAATTTATCAGCGAATTTGCAATTAATTGTACCCTGTTTGACGCAGATTTACCATAGATTTACCCTTTTGTCGTCGCTTTGTTTCAGACCAAAAAATTTTGTTCTCTTAGGAAAACTGAAATTTTCTTAACATAGTACTCCGACATTAGAAATTTCTGTTGGATTTACACTTTCCCTGAGTATTTTGAAAACGTCGTGAATCGATTTTGTTAGGAGAAACGCTGCTTTTCGTGTTTCTTTAGAAACACATGCTGAGGAAATACTGCTCAATTTTTGCCTCGAACACATCCCAGTGTGTAATAGCTGGATCAAATTCCGCAAAATTTCCTCTTATTGCAATGGGTTGAAAACCGCTGCTGTTTTGTTTGCCTTTATTGTTCCACTATTCTGCTTTATTTTTGTTCCTCGTCGCCAATGTTATATTGTTACGAATAAAAAATGAATGAAATACGTCGCCTTAGCGAAGGCTTTTATTCTAAACTCTACAGGAGGTTTCTGCGATGCATAGTTACATACATAACATTGTGTATGAATATAAGCAGTTTCATTACCATTACAAATGCACAACTGAAAATGTACAAGTTCAATACAATATGAAATTCAATGTAAGGTACTTGTATTTCCTTATCTATTTCCTAATATGTAACAAATACTATCAACGATATCAACTCAAATGATGCTTTGCTAACTTAGTCCACGGCTTAAGCTATTTATGTAATTCTACTAGATATGTGAGAAAACACTGCTTATGTACTTTACTACTTTCCCCAAATTTATAAGATATGGATGCACAAACAAAAGTAGGTTGGTTTTATAAATATATTTAGAACTTACCTAATAAAATATCACTTACCTGCAGTTAAAAAATATTAATCAGCCAGAATCTTATAATTATTTTGATGAAACTTTTCAGAATCATAGTCCTGAAGGAGACATTTAATAATCCCTTTTCAAAAGTGACGGAAAGTCCCCCCTTAGAGGGGAGGGGGTTTCAAAACTCGGAAAATGGGAAAATTTGGGTCATTTAGATATCAATATCTCACGTACTAATTTAGATATTGACAAAATTCCAACTGCTTTTAATTACATAAGTTTTAGGACCGTGCAAGACTCTTTGTTTTAGCTATTTCGAGATGCCCTTGACATAGCTCATTTAAGAGCCATCAGTTCAGGACTTGGACTCCTCCACCCATTAGTTATTTGTTCCTTCACCCTCTGAAAGGCCTCTTTTGCTACTTTCCTCCTCAATCCTGTTGGTTCTTAAAATGAACCGCGTCAGTGCATCCCGTCACCACAATGCCATCGACGAATACCACTATGCCCCGTTGTCCTTGAAATAATTTCGTCATTATTCGCTGAAATTTTACTTTTGCTGGGCTGATTCTACAAGGCATTCTCCTAATGGCGTATATTCCCTTCGTGGTTGACATGCACACAATTTTTTGCTGTCATTCGTAAGTTCGATCTGCAAATATGCTTCCTTTGTACCCTATCCAGTTGCCGTTTAATGGTAACCTGGCATATTTTAAGCCACCAGACTACCGCAGCAAATATCAGCATAGGTCTAACCACCATATATCTTGTGTTCTTATCGCGGCGAGATACCCTATCTGAGTCCACACACTCATTGATTGATGCAACACCACCTTCGTTTTTCTAATCTTTTCTTCAACATAGTGCTTCCAAATCAGCCTCAAATCCAGGTATACGCCCAGGTACTTGCCTTCCCCAGCAACTTTGATACCAGATCTAAACAGAATAAATGGTTTAAATTCCAGATCCTTAGTCCTCCCAGCGAAAACCTTCATTTCTATCTTATTCGTGCTGATAGTGAGAACCTGTTCTTTTGTGCCTCCTGTATTCAGTTCCTCTTCTGCCACTCTCACCAGCTGGTAAAAAGCAGGTCCTCTCGACTTTCCAGCTTAACCCCTTGGGTACATTTGACGACTATGTTTCGTTATGCACTTGCTTTGCCTAAAAAACGGATGACGAGTGTAATTCGTCATGAAAATTAGAACAAAATTAAACATGAATGGTGCTATCCCTGGCAAGACTGAGTTTTAACAGTTATAAGAAAACGTTACTTTCAGTGCTTCAGTGTACCTTGCTTGTGATATACACCCCCAAAATGTCAGAAATAAGTAATATATTTTGCGAAAGTGATAACGAAGATCTTAATGAAAGTGAAGACTTTGAGCAATATGATGATAACTATAGTGAATTACAAGATGAAAATTTCGAAAACAATAGTGAACTAGAAAGTGATGATGATAGTGAAATATTATCAAGGATTTCAAAGACGCACCAGACGCTTGTCGAGTAGTTATAGTGGATGTTCTAGTGAAGAATTGCCCGAGGAATGGATTTGGAAGGAAAAAGAAAATCTTGCTAATGTAAAACCATTTTGTGCAGTACCTGGGATCAATTCTTGTGTCAGCGTGGATTAGATAATAGTCCTAATCCCTTAGATGTTTTGAAAGAAATCTTGAATGAAGACTTTTGGAATATTATAGTACAAGAAACAAATAGATATGCGAGGAAAATAATTGAAAAAGAAGGTTTAGAAAAAAAGAAACCAAAAGTGGGTGACTGTTAGATGATGAAATAAAAATATATATTGCCTTATGCATCTTGATGTCGGAAATGAAGACACCGAAGCTACATATATATTAGTCAAAGAAACACATCATAAATACTCCTGTTTTTGCAAACACTATGCCACGTGAAAGATTTTTTGATATTTTACGTTTCTTACATTTTACTGATAAAGAAAAAGAAAAAAACAATAAAATATGGAAGATTAGAAATATTGTGGATTATCTCAATAACAAATTTTACTGCCTTTATACTCCAGATAGTGAAGTATCTATTGATGAATCAGTGATGAAATTCAAAGGACGATTGAATTATGTTCAATTTATTGCTTCCAAAAGATTGCGTTTTGGCATAAAGCTTTATCAACTTTGTGAATCTTCATCAGGTTATTGTATTCGTTTCAAGATCTATGTGGACCAATATATAATACGTGGAAGTGACACGCCTACTTCTGAGAGCGTACTGATGGAAGTGGCGCAACATATTTCCTACAAAGGCTACAAGCTATATATGGATAACTGGTATACTTCGGCGCAATTATTCCTAAACTTACTAAAAAAAGATACGAATGCTGTTGGGACCGTTCGCAAAAATCGGAAGAATATGCCAGCTTCCCTCAAGTTGAAAAAAAGAGAAATTGAAACTGTCTCCTGTCGTGGTTTACTGGCTTTAAAATGGCGCAATAAAAAGGATATGTTTATGCTTAGCACTAAACAATTGAATAGGGAATTCGTAGACACAGGCTAAACACAAAAAAAGGAAGGTGGCAATATCGAAAAAATTCAAAAACCATAATAAGGGTATGGGAGGCGCTGACAAACAAGATCAAATGTTAGCGTGCTTCCCTGTAATGAGAAAGTATGTAAAGAGCTATAAAAATGTTTTTCTTTCTATTAGATATTGCACTTTATAATGCACATATTCTACATTCTAAAGCCAATTGTAGAACCATCCCACACATTACTTCCTTCGCTTAGCTATTGCTGAAGAATTACTGGAACATGCGACCTTGCTAAATTATAATTGTCGTGGACGTCCTTCAAACAGCGATACACAACTTCGATTGCAGGCGAAAAATTGCCGCGTTTGCTATGCTCACAATATCATAAAGGAGACTATATGGCAGTGTAAGCAATGCCAAGCGCCACTACATTTACCCACGTGCTTTGAAAAATATCACACTCTGCAAAATTATTAATAGCTTTTTCTGTGATCTCTTGCATATATATTTTTTTCATATTGCTTCTTTTATGCATTTAGATTCGATTTGCAATACTAATTACTAATCTATGCACATCATATCGCTCAAATGAATGAATTCTCACACAAAATCGACTGCTTTTATATACTGCTGCACACATCAGCAAATTAAATCCGCCTTAAACGCAAGAATTTTTTCAAATAAATTGGTATCCGAGGGGTTAATATGCATGCTAGTTTACGTTTAAGGAATATACAGAAAGGATGTCAGACTGACCGGCCTGAAGGTTTGCCGTGTGGCAAAACAGGTGTTAGATATTCCCCGAAGCCACGGTGCAATGTCTTCTTTCCCCAATTGTAGCAAAAGAAGGAATACCACATCCAGCCCTGGAGAATTGAAAGGTGCGAAGCTGCCTATGGCCCTCTTCACTTCCTCCAAACACTTCATCCTTTCCGCCACAAAAAGTATACGTTTTTCGATATTAAAGGCCGAATCATGAACAAGGGACATGAAAAGTCTTTGTTTCCTAACATGATCTTGTGTTATTTTTATGTGATTTATGAAACCTTGCCTTTAAATCGACTGCTCTACACTTTACATTTCAGAAGATATGATTTTTATCAGAACCTTCAATTTTTTCGCTTTCTCGAATTTTTCAAAAACTCCGAAATAGAAAAAGAAGGGGATAAATAACTGCGCTACTCAAGGGATAGTTTTGCTAGAACAATATTCCACTTGACCAGTTGGAAACTGTTTATAAAGCTAAAAGAATGCACACGAAATTATAAAATCTGTAAAACAATAAATTCATAAATACATAAATTTAATTAAACTAAACGCAACGAACGAATAATTTTAAAACGGGGGATGTGTCTAAAGAATACCGAACTGCAGGGAATTTGCACCGTGCTTTAACTTTTTTCCGCACTGAGGACTTATATTAAAAAATTTGGTGAAAACTTGATTTTTTCCGTACCATTTAAGTAATTTTGTAATCTTTTTCACCATTTGTCTGAAAAAATAGTGTTTGATCAATTAATCCCTTTATTAGTGAACATTATGCTGTTACTATTGAATGATTATTTTCTACCCAAAGCGATCAATGATAAATTTAAAAAGTTCGATAATGAACGCACTCAGTGTGCAAATTAGCAGCTGAGTAACACTAACGGGTAAAACGGGTGACGTAAACGGACTAGAAAAATAGCATTAAAGGTAAACGTGGTCACAGCATTTTTAATTAACTTAAACTATGATGAACAACTTATTTAAAATGGTTACGAGCTACAGTCCCTCAACAATAAAAAGCAACTCTGGCGAGAGACAATTAATGGAGTAAATGAATGAAACGCATAATTTCCCTAAATCGCTTCCGTTACAACTGTTTTCCAGATAATTATCAATTCAACATTCTCGCAAACTTGTAAAATGTACGCGTCTCCTCTCAATTTCCAATATAAATATGCCACTCCACAGGCGCATGTATACATATATAAACGTAGGCATATGCAGTCTGCGCAGTAAGGCCATTGCTTCACTGCAAGAATTCTTTTCAGCGGCTCGAGGCTATCTCAGAGGTAGTTAAGTCAATTTGCGTTATCTTGTTATAATGGGTCTGCGGTTTCATTAATTGATTCTTCATAATGGTGTTAGTATAAGCAATGTACAAAACACATTTTCCCTGGCTTTAAAGGAGAGTTTGAAATAAATTTTGGGAACTATGGTGGGTAAATGTTCGTCAATATTTCGAATTGCTTCAGATTAGTTTGCTTTAAAAAGGTCCGTGAATTGTTCTGTGCGGTATAAACGCGATAACTTCCATTAGTAGAAATTAATGACTGGAGATACCCAATTATTTTGTGGATACTTGAGCACGCGATCACACATGTTTGTCGTCGTTTGCACTAAAAACTGGAGCAACAGTGTTAAATTCACTGGCCTAATGGACTAGCCGTATTAATTAAAAGTGTTGCATAAAGTACAGCCTCAGTAGCAATTTACGATTGCTCTCCCTCAATTACGTTAATACAGTGGAAACGTCTAAAATCCTTTTAAAAATTCAGTCTATCTAAACATACATGATTCATTCTCCGCATTCATATGTTTTTTCTCTTGTTATTAGCTTCATTAAAACACATCGGCTGATAAACTGTGGCGCCAAAACAAATAAAATTTACAAATTTCTTTTGATTCGACATTGGATACATTTCCTGAGTCATCAGGTACCAGCGTGGCCTTCTTTAATGTTTAATCTACGAAGATTCGTGAGAAGGCAAAATGAACAAGTTTTTGTGCACAGGAAATGCTGGTTTTGACAGCGTCAATTTGGACGCCAATTTGCCATTTCAGATCATTTTGTTAATTTGAGCGGCTGGACTGATACGTTTTTGAAATTTTTAGATTTAACAAGCGAAAATGTCTTAAATTGACAAACCACTGCAGTTTATAATTCTGTTCTTGCCTGCAAAGTGGAATGCGAAATAACTTTGTAATGATAATTTCTTCTGGAAAGTTAAATAATTCTTGTATTTCTAATTACTATTTTAGTTATTTTATATCGTACCTATTTCGATTTTAGTACCAGACAAATTGTCTGTTAGAGGTTTCAAAAACCTACTTAAAGAGGTAAAATACAAGAGACTGTAGTTGTCCTCCAGTTGTTCTCTTAGGTTTTCTTTCTTCTTCAATTTGATTTCGTGTTACTTTATTTTTAAATTATTTGTTGTCAAATTTCTTTAAATAAATTCTACCTTTCTCACAAAATTTATCTTTCAGGAAAATTTTATTTTATTTTAATATTTAAATTTATTTGTACTATGTTGACAATTACATAAATTACTAATAATCACCAGTTATTACACATTTTATTTTTTTTAATCGTACATCTCTTTTTGGGAAAAAACAAATTATATTTAATTTTTTTGAGAGAGAATCTGAGGTTTCCTATACTTAATCTTTGGAGAAAATTTTGTCATTTTCAAAGTATTAACACAAAGTGATTCCTTGTATTACTTTCTCATGTTAAGGTTAATTTTTTATAAATTTTATTTTTACTTCTGAACACAAAAGCATGACGAGAAAGTATGAACGCTACAAGACTATAACAATATATTATAATTATTTGGTGCTTTAATATTTTATGAATGAGAATTTTATTAGTATACCAGATATTACAAGTTAGAAAAGATCAGGCTTTTTGGTTTTATTGGGGAAGACCAGTTTGCAAATGGCCAACATATTTTGAGCGGACCCAGCTTTAATTCAGTGGAGGCGACACTCATGTTGCAGAGAGGCCGTATATGGTACTCGTCAGGGACTGAATACGTGGATAGGAGAATCCTGAACCACGTAAAAAGGATTAGTGTCCAAAGACACAAAGACAGGGTCAGGAGGGTCAGGGTAACCGAAAGGTTTCAAAAGACTCTTATCACTGATTCTAGGAGTAATGAAGGGACCAGGGGATATTATTATATTCACGGACGGATCTGTAATTGACGGCGGGGCAGGTGCAGGCATTTTTTTCTGAATACTTAAGTTTGTCCCGCTATGTTAGCCTGGCGAGATGCAGCTTAGTTTACCAGGCAGAAATTCTTGAAACAACAGGACTAGGTGCAACGAAATAAAATCCTTACTGCACTGCCTTAGCAAAGCAGGGGGGAGGTATAGTGGAGGAACTAATTGAGAAGTGGATTATAGAAGAACACCATAATCGGTGGGAAAATATGAAAACTTGTTGACAGACTGAGAAGATAATTAGGCTGTCGTGTGAAACGACCAGAAGAAAAGTTCTAAGTTTGCATCGAGGAACACTCGATAGTTTCTTTGATTACTTGGTACGGTAGTTTTAGGTATCACCTCAAAAGGATGGAAATCTTGGAGGATGATAGGTGCAAATCGTACCTGGAGGATACTAAGGCGGCAGAGCATATTGTATGCGACTGTCAGACCTTGGCGAGCAGTAGGATCTCTTTTACTGTAGGCTCCGTGGGCAGTATGGGACTGTTAACAAACAAACAAATGCTTCATATAACAAGAGACGTCGAGGTTACGAAACTGCCTGCGAACTTTCCGAAGCGTACCAGCTGAGACGGCTTACCAGAGATGTGCTTTGATATCCCTCGAACGATTTTATGAATATGTATAGTGTAAGATTTTGATAATTTATTTTAGAATTATTTTTAGATAGCAGTCACTGTAAATTCAAAGGTTGTAGAATTAATTTCGTTGTAAGTTCAATATTTAAATTAATTCAATACAATAAAAAGGACAAATTCGCGAGTTTGTGAGATTGCGAGTATGTTCAGATGTACTAAACCAAAACCCCCGGGACTATAAAACACAAGCCGCGAAGTAGGATTTGCACATGTGTGAAATCGTTTTTTATGAACGCTTTTAAGATAGGAATAAAGTGAAAAGTAGTCCGAACATGAGTCATCGGTCTACTTCC
>QYTT01090067.1:45018-78513 GCA_006980735.1 Dasypogon diadema
CTCTTCCGATCTTCGAAGAAAATTTGCCATCGTGAAAAATATTATCCGGAAAAATATCCCTGACTGTCGTTTCTTCTGAAATAGGCGTAATCATAGTGACTAATGGCAAGACAGTATATCCCACTTTTAAGCTATTACTGACAGTATCTTTGGAGCAGCAGTTAATATGTGCCACGTTGACTTAGCAAACTGTTGTGTGAATCTATTTGAGAAATTCTGTCGCCAGAAAATGATAGTTATGCTTTAAATTTTATTCTAAATATGAAAACCTTTCGCAAGTATAATTCTCTTCTAAAACCGTGACTGCAAGTACAATTTTGAGACATTGAGGCTCCAAAATGAAGTGAGCAGTAAATTGCTAGGCTAGTAAAGTATTTTTGGATTAGATCAGATGTCTATAGTGAATGTGATGCATTCACATCAATCAAAATTAGAGGCATAAACACTTATTAATTCATTGCGCGGCCATATTCTATATAGAACAACATATATAACAGAACATTCAATAAACAATACTTTATTTTTAACTTCTAGAAACTGCAAAATCGCAAAAAGTGAAACACATGTTAATTTAACTACGAAAGAAATAAAGAGTATTTTTGCATGAAGATTGGATCGAAAATATACCTATTTATACATTTTGCTAAAACACTGTAAAATCATGTCATAACTCTTAATTCCTAAAAATACAGCGAGACACTATTTTGGGAATAAAATAACTTGTGAACATAATGAGTGCCTATTCCAATCCAAGTCTTCGTCTTCATCTTCCTCTCGTTATAACAATTCGTGACGTCAGATAACAAGCTAGCTTGTTCTAATTCGATTGCTTGGCTTAATTTTTGACATTTCGCCCACCGCTTCATGATAATGACTAGTCTGTCTATTAGACAAAAAATTAATGCAAATTATATTGTCACGTATTTTTTGGAGTAGAGTCCGACGGATTAATTAAGAATTCACAGTCTTTATTTTCCGTGCAATACAATTACATATAGAGTTTCCCTTCTAGCCCAGGAGGCGCACTTCTCAGCGTAAAGCTAAGAAAAATTTACCTATCTCGGCATTAAGCGTTCACACATTTCAAAGAAATGTGTTAAGATTAGGATTCCCAACAAGCATGCAAAATATGTAATTGTTAGTAAGATTAATCCAATTGATAGAACAAGGAAACAAGAAAGTAGTCAGTAATATGAATCACACGGTCAGGAAAAGACGATTTTTTAGTACCTTCTTGGACATATCCAAATCAAAGTGCTCCACCACGCCATTGACCGCTGCACACATGCGATTAATAGGCTCATGCTTACCATAGTTAGTTCTGGAGAAATTAATATTTAAAAGGGGGACACCCCTCAAGTTGCGGCTATTACTCCTAAACGACACCCTACCACTGAGTCCCGCAGAGTCAAGATTGGAATTCAGAAGCTGGTGGATAAAAACTATGCCGGCTGCGTCGACTTTCCAAGGAAGTTATGCCAAGAAGATTAAGCCATTCGCGATACGGTGGAAGAATCGTTGGGTCATTCCAGGGGAGATTTCTAAGCGCGAACCTAATGAACCTGCGCTGAACAGACTCAATATGATTGCTGTGAATAGCATAGGAAAGATTCCACACCTGGGAAGCGTGCTCAAGAAGTGGTCGGACGACAACTACACAAAGCACAAAAATTACACACAACTAATTGATCTACCGTTTTCGCCCAATTAATGCAATTGTTTAGCTCTATCAGCGAAGTTCTATACAAAGCGCCAGTAGTATGCAACCAGTCCCAAAAAACTGCGTAATTCATGTTTATCTTTTGGAGTCGGCCAGTTTCCAACTGTTGTTATTTTCTCTGTACCAATTCCATCAGGCGACACCACATGCCCAAGGTATTTGACTTGATCCCTGAATAACACGTATTTCTTTGGGCTAATTTTGAGTTTCGCAGCTCTTAACTTCTGGAAAACATCCCGTAAGTTACTTAGATGTTCTTCAAAGTCCTTTGCAACAACAATTATATCAAACAAGTCTTCCAGATGAGTCCCCGTAGAATGCATTCCATCAGTCGTTCGAATGATGCGAGAGCATTGAATAATCCGAATGGCATTACTGCTAACTGTCATAGACCGCTTCCTACAGAAAATGCCGTCTTCTCCTTATCTTCTGGTTGGATTTCAATCTGCCAATAACCACTCTTTAAATCCAAGGTAGAAAACCATTTAGATCCAGACAAAGTGTCTAACGTGTCATCCATACGTGGCAATGGGTAGCTATATTTCTTCGTAATGTCGTTTAGGCGACGAGAGTCCACACATAATCTCGTACTGCCATCCTTCTTCTTTACCAATACCACAGGAGATATCTAAAGACTCTTTGATTCCTCAATAAGTCCCTGTCTCCGCATGACTTCGATCATGTCTTAGGCCTCGTCTCTTTTTGCTAGCGGTAATCTTCTTGCTGGCTGTCTTATGCATTGAACATATCCAGTATCGGTTCTATGTTGGTTCTATCAAAGTCGTTATCTCCCATGACAAATATGTCGGCGAACTCCTGTACCAGTTGCCTAGTATGGAAGCGTGAAAACGGTGCTCAGTGAAAACGGTGGCTGGTAGCATTAAATCCATTAGTTTCGAAGTATTTTGTTCTTCACTTTTCGGTCGAGTTGCGCTTTCCTCTTCCACCGATATGATCTGTTCGACGAGCTCGCCATTCCCCATAACTCTTCATTTCTTTTGTTTTATTCGATGCTGACGTACGTTCAGGACCCTTTACAAATACTTCTTTCTTTTCATCGATGTTCACCAAACACTTTCCTAAAGTTGCGTTTGAAATTTGTGTGTCATTATTTCGCTCTACAAGGTAGAATCGGTAGTCACCAACGAATTTTGCCGGCACTAACGTTTCAGCGTAAGTAGGGAGCTCGATGTCTTCGCACACAACAACTTCCACTTTTGTGTACGGATTCAACCCGAGAGCCATTGGTATTTCCACGTTCTCATATTTCTAGATTCCTTCTCCAATATTCAGTTTAACTCTGTGTGCAGACATAAAATCTGAACCCAGGACACACTCATCTGTTATATCGGCGACTAAAAACCCAACTAATTCACTTCTTTGTTATCGCAATCCAAAATTATCGCTAGGCAACACTATTCACTTTGACTGGTTCCCTGCTAAAAATCCGATTCAACTGTGTCCCCGCTCAGTGAACTGCGGGTTATATATAGTTCGGGCCTAAGGAGGTTCGTGGTCTTGCTGGATACTTTGATTCTCGAAAGAGGCAGAGATTTCTATAGTGGTTATTTTGAAGTGAAAATATGTATGTTTTATTACTAAAAGCTGTTTATAATTTCCGTGAAGTTAAGTCCATCGTTGACTTGACAAAGTGTTGTACAAACTAGTCAAGCTCCGTATAAAGGTACGCTGAAAGATTTTACCTCTATAAAGTGTGAGCTTTCTCTTTATCCACTTAAACAAATACAAAATGTCCAAATGCTGCTATATAATAATTTTGTTTATTTTTCTAAGCATTTTATTTTTTAAAACATACAAAGCAAAGGCTAAAAAATTGCGGCGCTAGGTATCCCATCAAATCATATATACAAAGGATATATGAAAAGATACTATATAGATACTACAAAGGACACAAAAGGAATAACAAAATGCACACATGAATTAATACTTTGGAATGCCTTAAATAAAAGATGCACAATGTTGTCAATTGGAAGGACAAAAATAAGAGGGCCCTGAACCACCCCAGATGTGTCCTCTGTGACCCTCAACCGAGAACCACAAAAAAGCACCTGATAGGATCTCTTATACAGATACGAATGAATCCACTCCAGGAGCAAATTCGGAAACCTCAGTTTATGCAACTTGAGCATAATGACTGAGTCCTATAATTTGTCAAAAGCCTTACTAAAATCTGTGTAAATACAGTCAGTTTGTAGATTTTTGCCAAAATCGGTAATTGTGTTAGAGGTAAATTCAAGTAAGTTTGTGGTAGTAGACCTGCCCGATACCATGCTGAATTTGAATTGTAGAGATAACTGTGAATGAACTATAGATTAAAACAGTTTAGGTATGCAGGACAATTTAGCTATTTCTCTGTACCTAAACATTTCGTTTCTATTATATTTTCTATAAATAGGTAGCAATGTTTCCATAGCTTCGGAAAACACCTGCTACTTTTGAAAAAGAAAGGAGGAAAAACCAAAGCTCCAGAACATAATTTTACCAACTTCGAAGGCACCCCGTCGGGACCCGCAGTGAAATCAAAGGAAAGTTCATCGATGTGAGCAGAGATGATCTCATCAGAAATGAAGGGGGATATATCCGCTACACATGGATGGTCATCTATGTATGTGCGTAAAGTTATTAAAATCTGGTTCAAAGTCGGAAAGACCAAATGCTCTTTCGAAGAATGTGGCAAACATATTACAGATGTGGTGGTGATAGGAGTCAACAGTCGGCAGAATTATTGAACTTCGTTCAACTATTATATTACTTGAAACAGAGGAGAAAATAAGATCTAACTGCCTACCTAAGACGTTCTCATTGTTCACCTGGTGCAAGCCCAAGGAAGCACATGCATCCAAGAATTTAGATTCTCTGAATGAAAGATTGTCATTGTAAAGGTAGTGATCCTCATCGTCATTATATATTCATTGAATATTGGGTAAATTAAAATCACCAAGGAGAATAATTTCATCTATAGAGCTTATCACCATTAGAGATATCATTCAAATAAAGTATTAAAATACTACCACCACAATCATCACAGTCAACGATATCCACTCTAGATGACTGCCAAAAACTAAAAGAGCGAAGACGGTTTCTGTCGCACTTTTATAGTCTATCGGACCTAAATTTTAATCAACAGGGTGCCTTATTTGTGTGTGGACTTCATCACCATGATTAAATATTATCACTTTCGATTATATTGGTGATCTTAGCGGATGCGAATGCGATTTACTAATATGTTGTGATGTTATGCACTTCCTGTTAAGCATCCTTGATCCTTTTTATCCTTTTTAATCCTTTTCCAGGTTGTTGTTCTGGCAACGATTTGAACTATGTGGATCCTGAATTACTCATTTTCTCTCACGTAGTTCTACTGTACGGTTTGTTACTTTTCCACTCATTGGTGGGATTATAAAAAATAAAAGTTCAAAATAACTTACTTCAGTTAAAAATGTGTTCTAAATGCTGCCCCGGACAAAATAAGAACAATCCCGTATAAGATTTTTGATAGCATTATCTGTGCAAAGAAATATGATGATCCATCTATATTTTCCAGTGCGATGCCACTCTTTCAATGATTGTGCAGGAAATTTTTCAGTCGTCGAAAGGAAGATTAGACGTGCAGATCGTGTGTTCACCCATCAACAATGTATTGATCTTATAGTACAGTCCAGTACCACAGAGAAATTTAATGTTGAAAAAGTAAATACAGAAGTCATTATTGATTTCAAGAAATGGGCTCAACTAAACTTTAAAGCGAAACCTTTTTCAGTAAGAAGTTACGGAACAGATGTACCTAGAAATCAAAAAGTTAATTTTCAAGTATCGGCTTATTATGAATTTGTTTTTAATCCAAAAGGAACCTGCTGAAGTAATCGCAAAAAATTATATAGATAATCACATGTCAAAGGAAATTTTCGTTACCAAGCCAAGCCGATCGAGCTTATACCTATTAATCATCTGAAAATTGCAGATATTGCAAGGGTGAAAAAATATATACCGGCAGAATTTACAGAATTTTATGACGAAATACTGCAATGGCCAACTACAAACGAAGGAGGGCTTGTTTAAAAAAGTCTATTAATTATCTTTAATTTAAGTATTATGTTTATTTTTAGTTACCTAAAATAAAATTTTCGCCAAATTTATATGGTTTTTTCTTTAAATTATGTGAACTTAATACCGTAAATTTCGAAAAGGGCACATCTCATAAATTTTAAATACATATATAAAAATTGTTATATAATAACGTTAACATCAAAATATTTCTGTAATTTTCGATTGCTAATTGGCGCCAAAATGTAACTCAAAAATATTTTTTTAAATATTATACTTCTTTAGAAAATAATTAGTTTTTTTTAATTTCCTTAAAAGTTTAAATATTCGGACATGTGCCCCTTTCGAAATTGTATATTCAATTAGTTTCGGTACAAATCATCCTCGGCGTTAAATGAACTACGGCAGAATTTGCGATTATTCTAACGACTTAATAACAAGACCCCAAACTCCAAATTGAACTAGAATGCAAGAAGTGTATTATTCCTCTGGCTTTCAGACCCCAAGAACCATATTTTTATAATAGATAAAACTCAAGAACGCTACATTTAAAGGGTGTACGCGGATAAGCTATGGAAAAGTGCCCTCGTTAGTATGGAGCCGAAGCAGTGCACAAATGTCGTATATTATGTCGGTAATCAGATCTACAATGTTTTACACCCGAATGACTACAAAGAGCTTTAAAATAATCAATAATCTCCTAAACTGTTTTATTTTTATTTTTCTTCGGCTCGTTATTGTCCTATCGACTTGCAATTTGGCAAAATAATTCTTATATTGCGTATATTTACTTAAAAAATTAGCACTACTGTGCGGCCATTTTTACTTAAAAACACATTATTTTCTTGTAATATATTTAGTATATTTACTTAATAAATGAGAACCCCTGTGAGGTCATTTTAACTTAGAAAACACATTCTTTTTGCATCCTCTGGAGAGTAACCACCCTATTCCAATAAAATATGTGTTTATGCTTAGCTTTTACATATCGAAGTTTCATCCATTTTGTTTTGGTGGAACAGGTTGAAAATCAATTGAAACCATACCAAATACCACATTTTCAGCAATATTTACTGCTACATAAATTTATATATATGTACATATAATTAACATATTGGATACGGAATTATTGCACGCTCGGCTAAGAACTAGCCCGGAATGAAGTAGGATTAGGCCCAGCTGGTTTATATACCTAAACTATAAAGCAAGAAAACATTTAGATTTTTTCTTTATTTATTTGTTAAAAGGCAAGAACACGGAAAAAATTAAAATGGAATTAACTCTTGGTAGAAGATGCAATTATCTTAAATTAAAATTGTTCGTTTGAATCGTGATTCTACTTTGTAAAATGAAAGAATCAATATTTTCATGGAATAACTGAAGGTCTATGCCGGCACACATGTTAAACACCTTTAATTTAATTTAATATTAAATAAATTAAATTGTGATAAGTGAAATCCCTAAGTTATGTAGGAATATGTTTATTTATTCTTCATCACTATTGTCATCGGCAGCTGTCAAATGTATTAGTATTTGTGCAGGCTTTAAAATCCTAGATTTAAGTCTGTCATTAGACCGATAGTATATTACAGCAGCAATGTCTGAGTAACAGTCGGTTCCTTTTGGTGCACTTGTATTTTGATACCATTCTTTAATTAATGAATATGTGCCTGGACTATATGTGTATTCGAAAGATATCTGGTGCGGTGCCGCTTTTGCATATTCTATACTTATTGATATGTCCGGATTCAGCAGTTTTGCTAAGTAACTTACCGGTTATATTAATAGATGCGTACCGCAAAAAAATATCTTTAACTCTTTTTAATTCATCTCTGGAAAATTCATCAAATCGGTGCTAGACCACTGCTTAAAATCAATTATCTTTGGTAGCCATCTATTCGTTTCGACATCTTGAGCCAGAGAATTTATTTTCTCACTTGCCGTTGCCTTTAGAAGTTTAACTACTTCTCTTCCATACCTATTATTCAAACAACATGCGGCTCGGCATAGTTCGCCAATTTTTGGTAATAATTTATTATCTACCTCCAACTACAACTGGCCACCTTATCTAAGTGACAAGTCTAGAACTATTTGCTTCCGAGGCTGGACGTTGGGATATATTCCCATTTAGTGCTACATCAAAACCTTCAAATTTCTCCGTTCCAATAGCTGTTTCCTTACATAACATTGTACTTTTGTATTAGATCGTACCACCACCACAAATACAACAATACTTATTTGGCACTATTGAAACTTTTAGTCATTTTGGATTTTACTAAATCTTTTATGTCCTTTATGAAAAGATCAAGCAGGGACTCGCCACGAATATGGTACCGAGTAGTTAAGAAGTTAACAACGGTAAAATTATGAGAGCGTAACGTCAACCCTTAATACCTGTTTTTAGGGGTCAGTACGTCCAAATGTAAAAACAAACCCTTATAGGATCACTCGTGTGTCTGTCTGTCCGTCTGTCACAGCCAATTTGCTTCGAAAGTTGAAATTTGGTACACATATGAACTTCTGTGACAAAAACACGGACGTGTAGGGTAAATAAATGAATTTTGAATATGGGGCTCACTTTTCGGGGCCAAATTAGAGAAGTACAAAAAAATTTGCAAATTATACCCTTTGACATATCAAATGAAATATATTTTTTATATTGTCTCAAATATATTTTTTTTATAATTTTAATACAAATAGTTTTAAAGTTATTTAAGAAAATATAATAATAACCTACCCTGTCGGGTAAAAAAAAATCGGTTTAAAAAAATATGGTAGCACATATTCATCGTACGGAACCCTCTCCACGCGACTCGCACTTGTTTTTATATAAATACCGAAATTTCTCAAAAAAAACTGTAGCTGACACTTTTCTGGAATCCTTATAAGCTTTCCTTCAGTTTGATATATATATGTCCACACATGGAACAATGAAAAGAGGGGAAATTACGAAGAATTAAAGTGAAGTGTCTCTTTAATAGTTTATTAAAATAATTATTAAATATATTTACTCTCAACATAGTTAAAACTATCACTCGAATCGATGATTCTTATTTAATATTCTTCGCCCTCCAACGCGAACCTTTTCTAAACAATCTCTTTATGTAGATCAATCACTTTCTTTAGTTCTTGGAATATGATGCCATAGTAGATGTTGCTGAAAATGTGATACTTGGTATGGTAATTGATTTTCAACCTGTTCCACCAAAATAAAATGGATGAAACTTGTATATGTTAAAGGTAACGGACAAACACATTTTTATGGGAATATGGTGACTGTACCGGGAGGGGTGATTACTCTCCAGAGGATGCAAAAAGAATGTGTTTTCTAAGTTAAAATGACTTCACAGGGGTTCTCATTTATTAAGTAAATATACTAAATATGTATAAGAATTACTTGTGCCAAATTCCAATTTCGGACAATTAGGAGCCGAGCAAAAAATAAAACAGTTTAGGAGTGAGCCATTCGGGTGTAAAACATTGAGGATGTGATTACCGATGTATGTATTGTACAATATTTGTGGTCAGTTTCAGCTCCATAGTTGCGGGGACACTTTTCAGTAGCTTATCCGGCTACGCCCTTTGAATTCCAAAAAAGATTGTCAAATTATGCGGCTATAAACAATTCCGGCTAGATTTTTTTTTAAAAACTGAGAAAAATATTATACGCAGGCTGCAATTTATGTTTTAAATTTTAAAGGTAACTTCAAATGATTCCTGCTGTGGATCTTGATTCATTAGCGGTTCAGAGCTGACAATAAAGACAACGGTCAACAGAATTCCACCTATTAATTCTCTTTATTCTGATTTGATTATAACTTTTGAACTTACACCTTTTTGCAAGGTATTGCTCAGGATATAACCCACATAACACAGCTTAGGAGGAGGAGGAAGTTTGAGGAAGAGGAGGTTAGGAAGTGGCAAGTTAGCCACAATTTTTGGTATGAAATTCTTGCTGTGCAACATCCCAACGGCATCGTAAGTACAATTCTCGTTAATAGAATTGCTTCAACCACTGGTACCCAGATAAATCACCATACCGTTTGAAAGTATAAAATCCGTGCCCACAGAGGATAAGATCTGCAAACGTGAGCTTCCAACAGTCCGACCGCCGGAGTGGGTGGGAACTTATTACGATACGAGGTACGAATATGTTTTTTCTCGTGACGAATTCGTGTGAATTTTGGCTTAATTTGGGCAATATATTGGATCACGAATGACTTAATCCTCTTGGTATTACATCCTTGGAAAGGCGACGTAAAGTTGCTGTTATAGTTTTTATCCACCAGCACTTGAACTACAATATTGACTCTTCGGCGCTCCGTGGCAAGGTGTCCTTCAAGTCTAATAGTCACAACTCTTGACTTTTGCAAAACAATTACCTTGTTAAGCATGAGCCCATTAATCGCATATGTGCGGTAGTTAATTGCGCTGCGAAGCACTTTGATTTGGATGTATCCAAGATCGTACTAAAAAATTGTCTTTTTCTATGATTCGTGTTAAGGCATTGATATTACTAACTATTTTCTGTTTTCCTTTGTGTTATCAATTGGTCTAACCTTACTAAAAATCACATATTTTGCATTCTTATCGGTAAGCCTAATCTTAACACATTTGAAATGTGTGAACGCTTAAGGCGAAGATGGGTAAATGGTTCTTAGATCCACGCTGAGAAGTGCACCTTCTAGGCTAGAAGAGAAACTCATTATTATTATCATTAATTTCAGTTATCCGTCCAATAAATGGTTAAGTAAAGAAACAGAAAGAGAAATCAAAGAAATTTAAAAAAACAAAAACATTAATCCAGCCTTTTCCAATAAAAAAACCTTACAACAAAATATATGTAACTACAAAATAAAACCTAAAGTTGACAAATTGGAGAAAAGTGGTGTTTGCGTAATCAAATGTGACAACTGCTCAGATATTTATCTTGGTAAAACAAAACGCGCATTAAAAATAAGATTCGCAGAACATATTTCGGGAGCTGTAATATGAGGACACAATCTGGTATATATTAAAACACTTGAAAGAAAACAAGTACCTACAAGGCAAATACTACCAATATTAAATTATTGTATAATTCATATGAAAAAGCAATCTTAGATAAGGCAGAAATATTCGAACTTAGAAAAGCAAAATACTTAAGCAAATATATAGTTAATGGTTTTGCAAATAATAGCCCGCTGTTAGGCCCGAAAATTATATGTAATGACGTTAGTAGTTAGTTGGTATCCTAAGAGGCCTCAGTAGGGCGAAACGCGCCACTTGCAATAAAATAAAAGTTTTTTCAAAAATTTACAAGTGTTTCAATAAAAATGGTCAAATTAGAACAAGTGCCTTCAAAAAACTCAGTTAACTACATACAAAACTTTTAATTTCTTAATTATTACATAAAACTTTCTCTTTTTCGAGTCTGAATGTCAAATTTGTTTGTCGTACACAATCTCCGTGCTCTAGAATGTTCTTTTGCATAAAAATATTTTGAATATATATATTTCTTCCAAAAATGTCTGCACGATACACCCTATATCCAAAAGGTAAATACAGATGTAATATTTAAAAAGGTTGAAATTTTGGGAAAAAATAACACTTAATCATTATTTTGACTTTAATTACTCCCAAAAGCTTCAAGATATTCCTTTCCGTACATTTTTATACCCTATATGATACCTAGAGCGTATTAGTTTTGATCCAACGTTTGTAACGCATAGAACCAATAATGCTGGAGCAGCCTTAACTAGAGACCCACTTGACTATCGGAGGTTTGTGGATTGCTTCAAGTAAGGCATTTGACAAACTGTCGCATTCGGTCATCTTGTTTAAACTGCGGAAACTTGGATTCCCAGCTTTATTCCTGAGATGGATTCAGTCATATCTGTCTGATAAACCATATCAAATGCTTCTTCGTAGCCTTTGGTCTGGAATTATTAACGCCACTTCCGGGGTACCTCAGAGTAGTCATCTTGGTCCGCTTATCTTTGTACATTCAATTAACGACATCGTGCATCTGTTGAGGCATTCTAATGTCTTAATTTATGTCGACAATATGATGAGCCCCCCCTCCCGTCCGTCGCGGAGGGAGAAACTCCCCCTCTGAGGGACGCCAACCCTGTGCTTCCCCCGGGAGCACGAGGTAAGCTCCCCTACCCTTTTGAAGGGGCCCATGGACAGCCGCGGAAACGGACTCGCATCCCTACACTCTAGGGCCAGCGTCCCTCTGCTTCTGCTTGAGGACCGCCTCCACAAAGGAGGCAACCCTCGCCCACTCCTCTTCGCTCTGTAGCATAACCCCGACAATATTGTCCGGGATTATACCACCGTGGATTTCCTCAAACGCCCTCCATCTTTCACATTCGAAGAATGTGTGGACAGTAGAGTCCGAAGGAGAGTCGCAGTAGACACAGACAGCACTGGGCACTAGAAATCTTGAGAGCTTGTGATTCCTCCTGTGAGTTTTTCCTGCACCGATTTTAATGATTCCAACACTAATCGAAAACTTATCAACTGAATATGGAACATCAGCAATAAAACTTTAAAAGTCCAAACGAATAAAGTAAGCGAGAAACAGAATTGTGGTGTTTCGGTTTGCTCCACGACACAATTCTGTTTCTCGCCTACTTTAGTTTTATTAAAGATTATTTTTTTTTAATTTTTTTTTTTAAGTTTTATTACTGATGTTCCATATTCAGTTGATAAGCTTTCGATTAGTGTTGGAATCATTAAAATCGGTGCAGAAACAAACTCACAGGAGGAATCACAAGCTTTCGAGTTAGCGTTTTAATTATATAGATATAGAAGATTCCCTAGACAGTGTTCAATATAGAAGTGTAACAAAAAGGGAAGACATGCGTACTTGGGAAATGGCAGATTTTCTACGTGATCTTTCCCATGTGTCACATATATGCAATATGAATTTTTCTCATTGCTTCTGTTAATAAACATTTAAAAACTGTACTGAGTAACTAGGGGACATTAGAAATTTATCAAATCTACAGGTAAAAAACGAGATGTAGTCAAGATTTTGTACCGTTTTATTTTAGAACCAGTACGGGGAGAAGCAAGCGTTATCCCCTTAGGATAACTCCTTCCCCTTAAACTGTAGTTTCTTTAGGAGCTTCTAAAAACTTTCAAAAAATTGTTAAAAATTTTGTTTTTGTTCTGTACCTTTCAGATTCCCTTAAAACTCAAACCTATACAATTTGTCAGTACTGAATTCAAGAAAACGAAATATTAGAAAAGTGCAACAAGTACAAGTACAAAGAATATTGAAAATCGACATAAGTAAAACAAGATATTTTTTTAGTTGCTTTTGTAGAAAAGATAGTGGATGGTAAAGACACCTTGCACTAACACACGATCCTCTTCGGACAGAAGGGTAATGGAGAAAAGTAAAGGCATAAACTTGTGAAAAAAGTAAGCTTGCGAGAAACTCTAATTTCGAATCAATACGATGATAGACTCAAATTCAGTGCAGACCCTGGTGTTGAATCCGTTCAGAAGCAAGTGAATCTTAAGATTTGAGTTAGATCAAATTTGAGTCCTTCCAAAATTTGAGCCCGCTCAGTTTTGAAGTCGCTTAGATTTAAATCCACTCATACCTTAGACTATATATAACAAAGAAAGAATAGGCCGCAACTTTCATATTCACTGCACGTGTGACTTAGGAAGTAAGCCGCTCGTATTATGCTGACATTTTTAATTTTATCTGACCCTTCTGAAATATAAACATACAAGTGTCAGAAAGAATTCAAAAGTTTTTGAGTGTTTAAACAAAAATTAAACTAATAAACATTTGAAATAGTGGTGTAGATAAAGTAATAAGTGGTGAAAATTATTAATGAACTTCAGATTTGGTAAAATTATCTGTCTTAAACAAATAATTTAACAAAATGAAGTGTGCGGTGCTGTGCTGCAAAAACTATACCCAAAACTGCAGTGGTAAATCATTTTTCAGGCAAGTTGAGGTGTTTTAATAAATATATAAGGCAGTATTTAAATATAACGAGTTATAAAAATTATTATCACACATCAGAAATAATAGAAAGTTTTTGATCAAATACTGTCCTTGGAACCAAAGGGTTAATTTATAAACGCTGACTGAGACAGAATTAGTTCAGCTGGCAACCACAGAAGACAAGATTTATCAAATAATTTTGATGGCGGAGTTACCCTTGTTTTTTAGTTATTTATTAACAATTGAGAGTTAATCTTTTATTTTTACATAAATTTAAATTATTGAAAATGCCCCTCCCCAATGAAGTGAAATAAGACAAAAACGAACACTAACACAGCACATTAACACATTACGCAGTGGCTTACTCCATTTGTCATCCTAAGGCTCATACTCTCTACGCTTAAACTTAAGCAGAGTCAAAGTTGAGCGGACTCAAAGCAGAGCGGATTCAAAACTCGAGTAGAGGCAGTATTCTGAGTTCGCTGACATTTCGAGTCGATCGATGAGTTCTCAAATTGTATGCTAAATTTTGATAAAACTATAAAATTGTATAAATTTCAAATGTAAACAAACATACCACAGATTTCCATTTATTTCTGCCCGGACTGTGGCTTAACATAAGTAACTGGATTAAATGTACACTATCACAGATGAGTTATCAATCACAGTTAGTTGAGACAAAAATTGTTATCTAGTTTCATTCGTTGTTAGCCTTTTTAGCACTGATTAGTGATAATTTGTAAACATTCGTTGGATGTGCAGCCATTATAAGACTTCAATTGTTGCTGGCAAGCGGATCAAACCTATTAAAATCAAACCAAGTCTTTTATTGGTGGAGTAAAAATTAGTGCATAAATTTTATGGATAGTTTTTGTAAAAACTCATGAAAATCAGACAGTTGTCTTCTTTATTATATCACATATTTTTAAGATAATCGTTATTTTTAAATACATATTTGTTGTTATAATTCTGTTTATTATTTATTTCGTCTTACAGGGGGACCTTACTTTTTTTTATACAAGTGTAAGATGGCTTACGCGGTTAAAAGAGAGAAATTGATTTATATTCTGGATTTGGACGATTTTGGGCTATAAGTTTGTTAAAATATTGTGTTTTCATGCCAAAAATTCTGGAAACTCTGTTCCAAAACAAAAAATCTATGGGATTTAAGTCAAAGGACTGACTTTCCTCAAATTTAGTGCGCCCTACCAACTTGCAGAATCAACTCAGCGTAAACCTTAAATTTTTCAAAATGTTGCTGCTTAAGGTCATTACTTCAGAGCGGTGAGAGGTCACTTGTGTCTCATATTTCCGAAAAAGTGGATTGGTTGCGACTTAGACTTGAGTTTGACATATATCACATGTATCCTTCCGTTTTCGAGATAACCCGTCCCGAAGCCGACCCTATTCTGCGCCCCTGTGAAAAATTTCCGGAGCAATAAAAAGAGGCAGAATTATGAAGACTTAATGTGATATATGAGGAGCAGGTCTTTTTAATAGTTTCTTAAAACAACAATTAAACTCAACTGCTTTCAACATAGTGAAGACAACCATAATTGCTCCATGTGCCCTCCATATTTAGCTGGGCATAATATATAGCTTCGTTCGATGCTTCTTGACAGATCATTGATGACAACAAAATCCTTAGCGTTTTCCATTGCCTCCAGAATTCATGTTTCTAACTAGTCCATCATATCCATTTTTGTTGAACGCTGCTCATACAAAAAAAATCCACAGGTGTTAAATCGCGTGATCTTGGTGATGGTTCCACTTCATCCAATGGAGAACTCAAAAGTTACTGTTAGCCGATGTCTAACAGTGGGACCGTGATATGACGGCGTGTTGTCTTGGCAAAATATTTTGTTTTGTTCGATACCCCTTCAAATAGTTTACAGAAAACCTTTCCATCTTGCTCGTTTTCTTGAAAATATTGGAATTTCCAACAGCACATCATCTTAGATACGAGCCGATATCAAACCGATATAAATTTATCCCTTTTTTATTGATTCGGAAATTTTCTTCCTCATCGGCTGAGTTGTTGGGGCACCGGATTTATGAAAGTTCAAATGAACGGTTGGAATCCGTGGAGTAAAGATTTCAATCTTTTTCATCTCTTTTCTCTTTTTAAACAAACCCGAGATATGTAAAGGCAGTTATTAACTTTAAATTTATCTTAATGTCCGTTTTGCCCACGTTTGTGTTTATAATAATGGCTATGATGAGCAAAATCAACTCCTAAATACAAAGACTTTCAATAAGCGCCATCTATTTTCCCGTAGAAGACTTAAATAATCCAGTAAGCTTATTAACTCTGTAAAGTAACCGAATTAATTTATTCAAGTTAATGTAAACTCTGTACTCTGCTGCAAAACAAAACGCAGCTATTGGTCGTAGGAAGGCATGCAGAATAGGGTCGGTTTCGGGACGGTTTATGTCGAAAACGAAAGGAAGTAGGTAGACACATGTGCTGGACCAAATTAAAGGGAAACTTATGAGGATTCCGCATTATGTAAGAAAAGTTCATATAAATTACAGCGTTTTCGATAAATTTGCATATTTATGTGAAGAAAGCGGGAAAAAGGCAAGAATTCATTTAAAAGCCACTAATGTTCTATCCGATATGGCACTAGACTCGTATACATATCGTGTTTAGTATGAGCTATACAGCATTCATCGTAAAAAAGGACCAAATAGCCTTCAACTGCCATTATCTCGAAAACCATTGGGATTGCCTCCTTCTCCACCCTCGCGTACAACTTTTTATTTGTCTCATAGACACCTATCACTGGACGCTTTTTCGACCGCTGATTAACTCGTTGTCTCCCCACTTTTACTCAACTATAAATGCTGCTATTAGTGGAAACTTTGTCATCAATGTCACACTTGTTTTTCAGGATTTCGAACTACCAAATTGTTGAACGTCCAATCACTTCTGAAAACTATTCTCTTGTCAACAAAGCCACCACCATAATAAAAATTTATTCTGAAGTGAAACTTCTCTAGTCGGTAACAAATCAGGGAAATTTTGAGATGGAGTTCAAAGTGGAGTTAATGATCGACCGACACACAACGTTAAGCAGGAAGCTGCGATGACAATATTAACCAGGGGTTTTTTTTTAATAGTTACTTCCCCTTGTAGCCTTACCTCAGCGGTGTGCTGAGATTAGCTTCCTACACCGGACAAGACATGTAAATTTTAGTAAGATTGGATTCAAATTAACAAGACTAGAAAAGTAGTGTGTTAGTTTTTGAGGTTATAATCGAAAAATAAAGACGAAAGTTCAGTATATCCTCAGAAACGTTCAAGTCATAGTTTTCAATAGGACCCTAACTACAAAACAAATGCGGTTAACAGGTTCATGATTTCCATAATTAACTCTTAAGCAGTTGACATGCAAGAGAGCGAGACTTTTCAAATTTAGTTTACGCAGTAGTTGCGATGGTCTAATATCAGAAATAAGGATCTGATGCATGAAAACTATGTGAGCAACTCACGACACTTCAAGGAAAACAAATTGATAAGTTTGAGCCGTTCGTGATAAGGTCAAAGGATCAGAAGATCATTCCAAGGAAAATCTTTGATCGCTGCACAATACGAACAATATGAACAGCAAAGAATACCAGACTTTAGATGTGTACTCAAATAATGGTTTGACAGACTTGTTGTAAAAAGTTGAGGTAACGTAAAGGCTACAGAACTTCCTAGACCGACCAAGAAACAACACAATTACAAAATAAAGTCCAATTCGACCTGTATTAGGCCTAGATAGGTACTTGTGCAGTGATCTGGAAATGAGCAGTCAACTGTTTTAGAAAGATGTGTTTTCAGTTTAATTGCGGGCTTCACGCAACAACGGCAACAGCGAATATAAAAATTTTTTAGACGTTGAAGAAGCCCGAAAAAGTGGCCGTTCAGTTGAATTTGATGAAGAGACTATGAGGGCTATTGTGGAAAAATATCCTCGCCAAACATTTTAGGAAATTTCATAAAGAATATACGCTTCCTGGTCAACCGTTCAACATCACTTGAAACCCAATGGGAAGTTTCAGATGCTGGTATATAGGTTCCTCATGCAATTTACTCGTAAGCCAGCATAAAAAGGACAGCCCTTTTATCGTGCAATAACGGGAGATGAGAAATGGGTTCTCTACGATAAGCCAGTGAGTAAAGGACAATGGCTTTCCACTGGAGAACCACCAAGAGAAACTGGAAAACCCAATGTTCATGAAAGCAGAGTTTTTCTTTGTGTTTGGTGGAATATGCATAAAGTGGTTCACTTTGAACTGCTTAATGTTGGGGAAGCTGATTAGCAGAAAAGGTGTTATCCTCCAAGATGATAATATAAGACCACATGCTGTGAGGATTACACAATAAAAAATTAGGGTGGAAAGTTATCCCCCAACTTCCATATTAACCGAGTCTTGCCACATCTGTTTACCAAATTTCCAGATCCTTGCAACACTCTCCAGCTGGAAAGTAATTCAAAAACGCAATGATTATTTTTAGTTTTTTTAATTCTAAAAATTTTTAAAACTTCAATAGAAAAGAATATAACCAGATGAGAGGGTGACCTTCTCCCACTACCCTGACTATATAATTGATTAAGTGCTACTTTAAAAAATGAATTTATAATAGCTAAATAGCTAAAAATGACAAAATCGTCAACGGAACGGGTTTCACCTCGTTTTTCTTTTATCTTTGAAATTTACGAGACAATTTGAAATTTATAATATGTAAATTTTGCTGTTATTATCATACAAAAATTAATACTTTTTCAACAAAATCTTTCTGCAATTTATAACGACACAACTTTCAAAAGTAACATAGCAGTATGTAGACAAAAAAATAACCCAATTTTTTATCCCGTCATACTTGACAAAGTTATACTAGTAAGAATATACACTAGACAGAAAAAGTCTGCGTACACCAAGTAATCTGAAGCTACATTTCAGATAAATTCACGCTAGTTGTGTGTTTTGTAAGAAAATGTATTGTCCATACATTCTTTGTACATTTAGATTTTGGGAAACGCTAATAAAATATATTTCGAGCAAATGAAAAATATAGAAAAAAATCAGGAGCAAAAAATGTCACGAAAATTCAGTAGAAAAAGTCTGCGTACACTTCCAAAATTGTGTTATTTCCCAAAAATGTAGTAAGGAAAATTTTTGTTCGTTCACATCTTTTAATTAAACTGGTAGGTCCTATAATAGTGCAGTTAATGTAACATATGCGAAAATTACACATCAGGGTGGTATATTATTATTACATGACAGAAAGTAGGAAAGACAAGAAATCTGCGTATGCGAGCGTGAACGCATTATAGAATTACGGCAAAAAGGAAAAGTTTTCGAGAAATTGGTGATATTGTGAGAGGACGACATTCATCTTTGCAATTAATGATTAATGAAGGGTATTAACACCTCAAAACTGCATTCTGGTCGTTCCTCAATGTCGATCCCAAGAGAAAACCGTATTATTATAAATGCAGTGAAAAAAGATCCTCGAACAACAACAGGACAAATCACTAAAAGCATCAAACTCAAGTTTAGTAAGGAAGCTTTGTGCCCATACTACTTGAAAAATATTGAAAAGGCCGGGATTCACGGGCATATCGCACACAAGAAGAACCCTATTTCAAGAGTCAGCCGTCGAAGTCGAATTCTCCTCGGAAACAAATACATTAACAAGTGAAATAAAGTCAGTTTTTGGAATGAGAAGTAAATTTTGTATTTCTGGGATAAAAGGACGGAAAATCATCTGGAGAAAATCAGGCACAGCATTGAGTAAAAAAACCGGCCAAGTGCGAGTCGGATTCGCGCACAAATGGTTCCGTACCATTATCTATAAAAACGGCAAAAAAATCATGTCTGTTGTATGGGAGTCCCACTTAAATATTAATTTTATTTTAATTTAATTATTTATTTTTAAAGTGAATATATAACTAAATATTCTGTGAATATTTCAAGCGTATACCTGTTGCCCTTATCAATATCGAGCAAAAACGAGCAAAAAAAATCACATTTGTTGTATGGGAGCCCCCTTAAATATTTATTTTATTCTGTTTTTTAGTATTTGTTGTTATAGCGGCAACAGAAATACATCATCTGTGAAAATTTCAACTGTCTAACTATCACGGTTCATGAGATAAAGCCTGGTGACAGACGGATGGACGGACGGACAGCGAAATCTTAGTAATAGGGTCCCGTTTTTTACCCTTTGGGTACGGAACCCTAAAAATGGTATGGCAAGTAGTGGTGTAAGAAAGATAGAGTTCATCGTGGTCTACCATGAACTGATATGACTGCCCAAATATTTTAAAGCGGAATTTAAAATCAAGTGTTGAAAAATTTGGATTAGGTGATGAATACTACTTTATGCACGATATTGAGTCCAAGCACACATCGGATATTGTGAGGTTATGATTGCTTCATAATGTCGCAAAACAGTTGCATGCTCCACCACAAATCTCCAGAATATTTATGGGATCTACTAGAACGAAGAATTGGTCAATATCACATTATTT
Source organism: Dasypogon diadema (assembly GCA_006980735.1). Lineage (NCBI taxonomy): Eukaryota > Metazoa > Arthropoda > Insecta > Diptera > Asilidae > Dasypogon > Dasypogon diadema. The sequence goes on from QYTT01090067.1 coordinate 65,285, forward strand.
TGAAGAATGTGTTGAAAAGGGTTCTGTGGCAATTATAGAACAATATCAGTGCTCAGGAAACCTCAAAACTTGCGCATTCTAGGCAGAAGGGATCGCAATAAGTTCTCAAAAGAAAAGGATGTGCAACTGGTTGTTAAATTTTAAGTTAATTAATATAATTTATAGTTTGAACTCGACTGTACGCCGAACTTTTCTGCCGAATTTTCATGACCTTTGTTGTTTCTGATTTTTATTTTTCATTTACTCCGAGTATATTGTGTTAGCATTTTCTAAACTGTAAATACACAAAGAATATATAGAAAATAAATTCCATTAGAAAAACCACAATTAGCTTCAATTTCCCTAAAAAGTAGTTTCGCTTTACTAGGTGGACGCAGACTTTTTCTAGATAGTGTATATCTATATAACAAATATTTTAATACGTAGTAAAAAACGTATTTTACCAAAACCGCATGTATAAAATGAAGACACTTTTTCTTAAACCTGTTCAAGATACATTATGTTAATTGCGGAAAATTTTACATCTCTTAGTTAAATTTTACTTATGCGAAAATGAATTACTGTAGGCTCAAAATAGTTTCGAATTGACTGAAGGGTTTATAAAATCAAAAAAGAGAGATAACTATTTATTTCTCACGACGTCGCAATATCTAATTTGTATGGGGAGAAACTGAAAAATGGCATTAATATGTAACATACTTGGTGTTACCGCCGGTAACTTATGCAATACATGGATTTGGTTCATTTCGCAACATTTACACCAAGTCAAGTGATAAACTTGAAAACTTTATTCCGTCTTATGTTGGACGGCGCACACGTAACAACTTCAAACATAAAGCGAGCGAATAAAGCTTTCACGTTCTTTGCTGGACTTGGCATGAATGTTGCGAATCGAACCACATTTTTGGAAAGGGGTGTGTTTGAACGGAAAATTTCAATTTTTTTCCTAAGACTTCAATGTTTAAACGGTATTTTATTTTTTTTCACAGGCCTTATAGTTTTGGCGCCAAGGCGAACTGAATGAAATAAAAATCTTCAAAAAAAATTCGTAGTCTATATAGTTAACTATGCGCACAGTAATGCAGTCAACTGCGGAAACTGCAATCTTGAACAGGTCTTATGTCATACATGATATATATGATGAAGCGTGATATTAGGCAGAAATTACACATTTATTACGTAAACAAATTCTGTGTAAATATTTTTCACGTCAAATATTTTTTCACAATTAAATGTAAATTATACATGCCCTAAGCATCCATGTGGAGAAGACTTTTCTTATTTATTTCTGTTTACTTCTGAATGTTACGTGCACGTAACAAGCCTAAAACTGTTAAGAAAATCTATTTCTTATAATCCAATAAATTTTTGAGAATTGTTTTCAGGTTCCTAAATGTTACATAATGCATGTTGACAACAAAAAAGAAAAAGTCATGCAATAAAGGGTTAAAATATTACTCCAGTGAACAGAATAAGTGGCAGTTTAGTTTACCACGAAGCTCTCATATTATAATATTATATACATACAGGTGGTTTTATACATATTTTTAATTGCATGACTGCATCTTTCACTTGAATTTGCACGTCCATGTACCTCGGGCTACTTTATTCTACATAAATTCTGAATATGATTTCTTCAATTCATGTGTGATTTATAATAAATTCAAATTTGTTTTTTTGCGATTTGAATCAAAGGGCCAACATTTGCCTTTTCCTTCCTGAGCCCTGCTTTTTATATGGTCAACTGTCCCCGGCTATATCGCGAAGAGCTTCTGCCGATGCGCTTCACATTCAAATCTTACCCGGACCGAATCAAGATGTTTTCTCTAAAAGAAGCCATCACAGAAAACATAGCTTTCCGCGAAGCTCTTGCCTAACTATCACTACAATTTTTCTAAATTATATCATTTCTTTTCTTATCTGTTCGCTTAACACGAGAAGATCAAACTTATGGTGAGGATACCCCTCGATAATCAAAAAACTCTGCTACTTATTCTACCAGATGATGAGAAAACGGGCGTTTTTTCACTACTTTATTCACTTCCACTCTCTCCTAACTGCAACTTCAGGGGATCTATCTAGTACGATATAAATTTAATTCATTTCATAAAACTCTTCTGTACAAAATTTTATGTCCCATAATGTGGAAATTCAATATGGCGGTGCGACCAAGGAGTGGGGAGACATGGCCTATTTTCATTTTTCCGATCTGGAGTCTCATAAAACACATGCTTAAATCGATTTGTTTTCACATTCTGAGCATATGTATATAATTCATTTTGCTCTAGCATTATTGATTCTATGCGTTACAAACGTTGGACCAAAACTACTATACCCTATCTATCACATTGGGTATAAAAATAATTAGTTCTGTATTAATTGTTTTAGCTCTTGAGTAACTCTAAACAATACATCGGCAGATGCATTATGTTTGTCATATAAATTTCGTCATAGGGTTTGCTTTCTTTTTACAGTGTCCGCAATATTGTTTAGTCCTACTATTCTGGAATGAATCTTTTTATATAAATTTATCTTTCCCTTTTAAGAGCTTCTACGTGAATTATGAGCAACTTAAGCTAGTTCAAAGCCCAACTAGTAGACGACTTATAAAACGTTACTCTAGTTTAAGTTCAGTTTATTAAATGAATTTGTGCATGTAGTTTTAAATTTATATGAATGTACAAGTAAAGACATTTATTCTATTCTATATTTGCTATTGTGTGTATTTTTCCATGAAAAGTTTTTTACTATGATTTAATTTACATAATAGTGGGATTTCATAAGAATCTTTTTCTGCAAAAAGTATGGATATAGTCCACTTCTTGGATTACCTTTTTCTACCTTATTTAATAGCCCCTTGAAGTGATGTACATAGCAAGCACTTAAAGGAATTTTTGGAGCATAATTTAACCTAAGAAGTATAATATAACTTTGCGCTAGAAGTATAATGTAGCTTTGCGCTTTGCTGAACTGACTGCTAAGCCGATTGCAAAAAACTAGATACGCTATCCCTTTACTATCAAAATGTAAGGGGGCTAAGAACTAACACCAGTGCCATCTTGTAATTTTCACTGTCCTGTTGTTTCGATGTCATTGCTTTTACCGAAACCTGCCAACATCATGGTTTTTATGATGCGGAACTATTTGACCATTCTTATCAGGTTTTCCGTAGGGACAGATACGCCGACTCTGACGAACCCTTGAATTGAACCCTTTTATCGCTTCCTACTTTTTATACTAATTTTAACGTTGAGCTTGTTGCTCTCAGGATTTCCTTCTACATTCAAATCTTATATCTCGTTTGTTGCTATATTCCTCCTAATTCCCTCAACTGTTTTGACAACAATAGACGGAGTCTTTTCGACATCTTAATACTGTATTTAAATCACATCTCTAACATGATGAGCTCTATAGATGAAATTATTCTCCCGAGTTCAACCGAGTTTAACTGTTTTGTCTACTCTTGACTCCTATCATCCCCCTCTTTTCATATCCGTCTGTTATGAACAGGAAAATATCCGTCATAGCGACGAATTAAAGTTCTTTTTTAATTTTCAAAAGGCAAACCTTACGGACTTGTCGAGCAGGCTCGCCTCCATCGATTTCAGGCCCTTGCTCTGTAGCAATGACATTAACACTGACGTTAACTTGTTTTATACTAAGATTTTCGAGGTGTTTGCCTCCTGCGTTCCCTTCGAGCGCCAAAGAGACTATTCTACATCACCTCGTTGGTTTAACAGAGAGCTGAAGACTCTGAGGAACAGGAGGAATAAGCTTTGGAATGTCTTTCTTAGACCTAGAGACCCTTTGGATCGGCAAAGGTTTGATGTTTACTTCAATAAGTTCATTCACTCTCTATGAAGAGTATATTAACAATACTAGCGGTAAACTATTTGATGATCCACGTTCCTTTTTTAAATTTGTCAACATTAAGAGAAAAGTTGACAATTATCCTAAAACTATTTCTTTGGATGAGCATTCTAGCATCGTCACATATGACATCTGCAATATGTTTGGCATATTTTTTGAACGAGCGTTTCGTTCTTCCAGATTTGAACCAGATATTAACAATTTTACGAATATTAGCCATCATCCATGTGCAGCTGATTTTGCTCTCTTCATTTCTGACGAAGTCATTATCGCTCATATTGACGAAGTTGCCTTTATTTCACGGCGGGACCTGACGGGGTTCCTCCGGCGGGAAATAGGTCATGTTCTGAAGCTTTAGTTGTTCCTCTGCGCATTTTTTTTTTCAAAATTTTCTTATTAGCGGGTATTTTCCAAAACCATGGAAAACCTCCTACATCATTCCTACTCACAAAAAAGGTAATAGGAACGAGATTCCTAACTATAGCTAAATTGTCCTAAATGCATATCTAAACTATAGGAATCCATCTCCACAATGCAAAAGTGTACTTTCGGCTGCTCAGCATGGTTTTATATCGGGCAGGTCTACTACCACTAACTTACTTCAATTACTGTCTACCTCTAATACCATTTACACAGATTTTAGCAAAGATTTTGACAAATTAATGCATTCAGCCATTTTGCTTAAGTTGCGTAAACTGGGGTTTCCTACCTTACTCTTGGAGTGGATTTGCTCGGTTCGCGGTCAAGGGTCATAAAGGTCACGTCTGGGGTGCCACAGGGTAGTCATCTTGGCCCTCTGATTTGTGTCCTTACAATTGACGACATTGTGCATTTTTTGAGGCATTCAAATGTCTTAATTTATGCTGACGGCATGAAGGTTTTTTCCTTCATAAATGATTTCAGTGACTGTGTTTCAGGAGGACTTGAGCACCTTTCATTCTTGGTGCCGGTACAATGACTTAGAACTTAACATAAATAAATGTGAAGTCATGTTATTCTTTAGAAAGCGCGACCGTATTACTTACGACTACACATTTAAAACAAATAATATTCCTCATGTAAAGTCGGTTAATAACCTCGGCGTTAAGCTTAACTCCAAGCTTGATTTTGTCTCCCATATTAATTATGTTGCTTTTAGGAGCAATTCCATCCTGGGTTTCATTAAACGCTGGTTCAGGGAATTCTCTGACCTTCAGGTTTCCTTATATAACTCGTTCGTCCGACCGCTTCTCGAACATACATCCGAGGTTTGGAATCCTTCCTGCGCTGTCGTATTGAATCGGTTCAGGGCAGGTGCATTAGATTTGTGCTTAGAGACCTTCCTTGGAGCGACCTATGATTCTTCCGCCGTATCGCAGAGGAGGAGCGGCGTAGGATTGCTGATATAGTTTTTGTTCATCAGCTTCTGAATTTTAATATCGACTCTTCGGGGCTCCGTTGTATAGTGTCGTTGAGGACTGATACCCACAATCTGAGGGTTGTCGCCTTTTTTAATATTAATTCCTCTAGAACTAACTATGGTAAGCATGAGCCCATTAATCGCATGTGTATGGCGATTAATATCGCGGAGCACTTCGATTTAAATGTGTCCCAAACTGTACTGAAACGTCGTCTTTTTCCGGGCTTATGATCGTCTGTGTTGTAACATTAACATCACTAACTATTTGTTTTTTCTGTCTAGTTATTAATCTTACTAACAATCATTTATCATGCATGCTTGTCCGGGAGCCTAATCTGAACACATTTCCTGAAATGTGTGAACGCTTAATGCGGAGATGGGTAAATTTTTCTTGGGTCTATATTTATTATTATACATACAGAAGTAAATATATATTCTTCGGAAAATAACCAAAATAACTGAAATAAAAAGGTTTTTCTACTTTCTTAGTGGAAAAAATCTAGCTGGAAGGCCCAGTAATATAATAAGTAATAACGCAAAAACACTTTTAATGCAGGCACAAAAACCGCGTAAAAGCAAGTAACTGCGTAAAAAGAGATGGAGGTGTAATTCATTGAAACTTTTACTTTTAAATAAATATGCACATCTCTATGCAATTCACTAAAGCAGAAGCCCGTGAAGCAGAGAAAGTTGCACGCACAACTACCCGAAGGTGTGGAACCATAGTTCAAATGAAATTGCATTGATTCTTATGAGAGAACGGAAATTTTTTTAGCTTAAATTGTCGTAGCTACAAAATTAGCCTTCCTACTTAAGAATGGCGTGGCAATTTCAAGTCTAACATGCACACTTTCTACTAGTGCACCTTTTTTGCCTAATTGATTAGTCCAAGTGGCTTGAAATTATACACACAGCACGTGCATAAAAGGAGTAATTAAGTCTATATCGGTGGCCCAGTAAAGAATCTTCTTGGGCATATTTCGAAATCGATTCTTACTAAATATCATTCGTGGTTGAAACTAGCACTAGAACAACAGGGGGAGTATAATTCTAACTATAGTAATACTTTTACGAAATTTAATTGTCATTGCCATGTGCCCTATTAAATCCTTATACCGTTAACTATTCTTTCGCTTCTTTGCAGATTATACCTGCATTCACAATTGTTTTTGCTCTTTTTACAAACTGTACGTTACCATCTGAATAAGAAGCAGATACTTACCTACAAATTTCCCACTAAAAGAGTAAAAAATCTTTTTTTATTTATTTTGGTTAATTTCCAGAGAATATAAGAATATCTCATGCTGGGAGCTCTAATTTGAACAACTTCTGTATCTACCATATAATAATAAAATATTGGCTTTCTTAATTGAGCCAAAAATCCCTTTATGTGCGTACGTGAAGTGGACTATATCCAAAAATATTAACAGGTGCTTTTTATTGTTAATCTTGATTGCGACAATTCTAAACACAAATTATATAACCACAGCGATCACAAAATTGTTTCGTTGATGCTTGTCAGGCAAAGCCCATAGCTATACTTGTATATAAGTAGTCGGATCAATTTCTTTCTATTAGCTGATACGGCACTCCATTACTGGCTTAGTTTAATAAATATTACACTAAATTCCAAGTGGTATAACTGAAATGTTGTCAAAACTATCATAAAACTAACTTCAATAAAATTTTTTTTGAACTAGAACTATGTTTATATTCACTTACCCGAAAAAAGAAAAATTTATATTTTAAGCCGGTGGAACTTTACCCTTTCAAATTTCTCACTGATATATTTCGTTAATCAAATACAAATGTATGACACTAATCAACTCAATATATTTTTTCTTTTCACTAAACAGGCTCAAAGCAATTCACTATTTTAACACAGGCGCATATCCGACGGCTTAATTGCCTTCCACAGGTTCGTTCGAAAAACACTGTTCACCACAGAAAAATCCGGCTTTACATTCACACCGCTGTACCAGAACTGAATTTTGTTTGAGAAAATGTCCAGTTCTCCCCATGCCCAGGTGTTTTAAAGGTGGAAAGGTAAGTAAATTGCATATTTCTCTACATGGATATGCCCCGCCTTTGTTATAACCTTCTGTAAGATAGTCGTTTGCCCAATCGTGAACTTCTTGATCAAGTTTGTTATGGTTCGTCCAATATTTAAGTGCGTCTACACATTAAGAGTAAGGGGCAATTTTTTCATTTTTGTAACACCTGGGAGGTGCTTAAAACTAGTTTACCATTTCTGTGCGCTCGCTAATCAGGCACGAGTCTTTCGTGAATCGTTCGCTTATAAAGTAACGTACTGGTTTTCTTTGTTTGTACTACCAATGCAAGTATACCAACAAATTGAGAAAACCCAATTAACTCAGTTTAATGCATTGATAGCCATGCCTACCTACATACAAAATACACTATTGACATGATGAGTTAGTTTAGTAAGAATGTTGGCTCACCTCTTTCCTCTCAATTTCTTGAATGTTGAAAGAGCACAACATTCATAAATTTTAATTAGTTTTAAATGCATATAAATTTACGAGAGCATATTTTTATGATCATTAGAAATCGATTTAATTTCAAGACCAAGTTGTCTTCGCTTGATATATTCGACCATTTGTTGCCATAATTACATCTATGTTTTGATTGAGAATCAACTAAGCTATTTAGAAAAAAAGATGGCTTACTATCAGGCACTGACAAAGCTAAAGGCGAAAAGGAAATTGTATTATTTCAATTTATTTTGAATACATATTCCGTTAAAAATTTTTACTCTTATTTTGAATTTCAGTTTTGTTGAAAATCTCGGTTTTAAGTATTTATAAAGCCATTGATAAATTTGTAATTTCTTTATATTTGCTAAATTGCGCCCCTTCAACTATCTGAATTTACACCTAATATGTATTATGAATTTCTAGTGTTACGAAATATCCATTGTTATATTAATCAACTCTGACTTTATACCTGTTGTTCACATTTATTAAAGCAGATTCTCAAATAAATGAACAAATTCATGAGGGCTAAAAATGAGTTGACACTATGCTTATTTAGGTCGTGTGCGAAATCGTCTAATAGCTTGCTAATTCTGGTACCTTTGCATTTAGCAAATTTTCGAAGTTCCTAACTCTAAATTGTCTTCTTCTTCTTTCCCTAAGCTTTGAAATAATACTGTCCCAATTATTTTGTCACTGATTTCAGTTTCTGTCGCCATTACTTAGAAAAATTGAACAATATTTTAAAACACATCCTCCAGTGATAAATGTGAAACCAATAATCTTCTCCTTGGTTAAATGTTAAAATTTAGCAGGCAATTCCAGTTTGGTTTCGCACAGCATTAGGACATATTGGAAAACTTCCTTCCCTTAGTAGCGCTGATGTTCCAGCGCTAATGCCGTGTGTGTGATGAGTTGACAATTTCAGTGGAGGTATCTTCATTTGAACAATAAATTAATTTTTCATTTTCCGGTTTTTTTCCTAAAAATAAAAACTTGTCCAGGTCGTCACTGAGTGATAAAAAAAATATTGCGTATTAGTTACCAACTAACCAATTTTTGGGCTTCTGAAATTCTTAGTTTATGGAACAAGGCAGGAAGGGAATGCCGATTCACATTCCCTTAATGAGAAAAATTAATAGGGGTGAAAACGGGAAGGTGAATGTCGAGGAGTGGAAAGATACTAAGGAAAAAATTTGACAAATAGTGGAAAAAGTTACGAAAACAGACAGCGTACTGCTTTCCCAGTAAAAGCCCACCTGACCAGGTACGTGGAAAAATGTTGGAAGTCAAAAATTGTATTCGTATTTGTATTCTGTATTGCTGATTGCAAATAGCAATTCTTTTGCCAGAATTTTCCCCTTGAGGATATGGTGTCCTTGTTTGAAAAATGTTATAGCATATCTTATAATGAACAAATCAGTTAGAAATTAAGCAACCAAAACAACGAAGAGTTCCTGTTAATATTTCCCAGCGACAAACAACAGCTGAGCACTACCTGTACAAGGAAAATAGAAAGTCCAGAGTGTGTCAGAAAATAACTCGCAGTACTTTTCAAGCAACAGCCCGAAGGATCAAATTGCTCATTGGAAAGCTTAAAAGATAATCACAATGGCATAATAGCCTGGACAGACGGCATACTCGAATGAGCATTATGACCTCAAAATATTACGATTTGTTTAAAGTTTCATAAAGTAGCCCCGGGGTTACGCCATTGTGACATCATAATGACTATTTTAGGACAATGTCTGCACAAACAATGCAGTTAGCTTTTTAAACTGTTCTACTTGCAAAATGGTAACAGCTCGATACAAACCTATAGATTTGCAGCTTACATCATAATTAATTAATGCAAGTAAAAAATAAGAGTAAAATAGGTGTAGTTTTCGAGAAGAATGTAATTATTGCTAAATCTTATTGGACACAAACAAAATTTTCCGTATTTTAACCCTCTTACTACCCGTATAACAGAAAAGCCTGTAAAAAAGCCCGGCTCACGGGTAGTAAAAGGGTTAAGGGCAATTTGTGTGGAGCGAAAACATCTGAGTGAATGAAGTTTTTATTCAAATAAAGCCTAATTATTTACTTGTAAAACAAGATCCATTAGGCTTCCGTACGTCAAACAATTTCGAAGTTATGAAGGAATATTTATTTGTAGATACCAATCTGGACACACTTTTTGTAAGACGTTATTTCTTATTCAATATTATATAATTATACCCTAGATGTAGGGTATTATAGTTATTGAGAAACGAACGAATAAGCTTAGATAATTGGTTGTCATTTAGAGAAAGATGAAGGTCCCCATCAGCAAGAACGATAAAAATGAATGTGAAATCATTAGATACATCAATTAAGGCGAAAATATATTTCTTTTAACTTTACTGCAATGATAAAAATTAAGAGAATAGATTTAAATATCTAATTTAAATTGTGGTGTACCGTCCGGTCGTGACAAGAACTACAGGGACTCTGAAAAACAAAATTTTACACCAGTAAACAAAACATTTCTTGAAAACTCCGCGCCTACTCGACGTGCCGGAATGCCACACATCAACGGGTTGGCCACGTTCTGCCACACAGCTTTTAGCAAACGTTTGTAACGCATGAAAATATTCCTAATACACAGAAATAAACTATATTGCCATTAATGGGAGAAGAAAGGAGCTCGTTTAATAGATGTCCGTCTGTATTTCCGTCTGTCTACCCACGCGTTATCTCTAAAACAGGCCTTCTCAAACTATGGGTCGCGACCCCAAATGGGGTCGCGTAGCAAAATTCTGGCGTCGCGAGAGATTTTAATGTCAAATATTTAAATACACGATTTCATAACATCTAGATGTGTATTTGTGCAAAGTCACACTCAGCGAGCAAATACGTAAAGAGGAAACTCTCCCGAAATGAGGTCAAAGAAAGAGATTACCCGCCTGTAAGGGACAAAACAACAAAAATAAGACAAAACAGATATCTTTGCGAAATTAAACGATCTCAACTTGTCTCTTCAAGGAAAAAATTGCGATATATTTACTTCGAATGATAAAATTGAAAGTTTTATTAAGAAGATCAACATTTGGAAAAGTAGGGTAGAAAAAAATTCGTTCGAAATGTTTTCCAGTGTCGACAATTTTATAATCGAGAAAAATCATTGTAAAACTTTTATTGCAAAAATTATTGTAGATCACTTAAAAGCGCTAGAAACACAGTTCCGTACATATTTTATATTAAATATTGATTTCAAAAAGCTAGCTTGGATTCAAAAGCCGTTTTGGATTGGCTTAAGTGAGATTGATCACCTGCTACTTAAAGCTCAAGAGGAATTTGCTGAGCTTTCGAGTGACTCAAACTTAAAACTACAATTTCCAAAAAAGCCCTTGACTGAATTCTGGATCGGAACTAGAACTGAATTTCCCACAATCGCTGATATGGCGTTAAATGTTCTTCTGCCATTCAACACCACATATTTATGTGAAGTTACTTTCTCAGCTTTAACACATATTAAATCCCAATATCGTTCATCGCTAAAAAATGTTGAAGAGGTCTTACGTCCAGCAGTGTCAAACATTCCACCAAGATTTAATTTGTTATGCAGTAAAAAACAGGCACATCCATCTCATTAAATTTTTTCCTTTATTTTTAATTTAATACTTATCACTCAACGGCTGCGTTCGAATATATTCGAGCGAACTAAGACGGTCAGAATTCCCTTTTATTTATGTTATTGCAAAAAATGCAATTTTGATGAAAAATAGGGCATATAATTTTTGTAACTATAATAAATACAATTTTTTAACTTTTTGTGCAATTTTTAATTTTAGATTTTTGTATGTTTCTAAACGAATTCTAAAACTATATATTTTCATATGTATATGTATATTGTTTCCTAATAAATAAATCATCAAAAAGTATTTATTTATCTTTCTTTTATATTTATATGGGGTCGCCAGGAAACTCGCAATCATAAATGGAGCCGTGAATGAAAAACAATTAAGAAGCCCTGCTCTAGAAGGTTCTGAAGTTGAGACTTGACTTATACTTTATTAAAATTGAAAGATCAAGTTCGAAAACGGGCCAAATCCGACAACTCCTTCATAGGGTTGTCAAATGAAACCTACAGTTATAGCTATATCAAATAAAAAATGGCATTTATCCTTCCAAAGTGGAAACGCTTCGAAGTAGATGAATAAAATTTGCACACAGATACTTTAGTAAAATTAAAATAATCTGTCAGAAAATTAACCAAATCGGGCGACTCCTTATTATTTATTAAATAAAGTTTCTCTTTTCCAGTCCTAACGCAAGATTGTTCGCAATCTCCTTGTTCTAGAAAATTGTTTGCCATAAAATTATTTACAAATAACTTTTTCCATAAATATCTATGTGCATGATCTACAGAGTGCATAGAGGTTAAAGAGGCGGTGGAATATTTCGAAATGTTGAGGTTTTGGGAAATGTTTCAGGACACAAAATGGAGCACTTGGCAGTGACATTGAGCTTGACCCGGGATCACACTTGCAAGTCATTTAGAGGTCAAATTCATATTTTTTATGTAACGCCGTATTTTTACACCGAAAATGGAGAGAGCGTAAAATTTTGCGTTCGATTATCTGATTTACTTATGTGCCAAAGTGATCCAATAGATCTCTTCAAGGTCAAATAGTTTCTTAAATTCATACTCACTATTTACGAATTTTCGAAAAAAAATCCTTGAAAAGTTGTACAACACAAGGAGGCACACTTAACTATTATTTCTAATGCCCAGCAAGGAAAGAAGCTTTAAAGAAGAAGAAAAAAATAACGAAACGCTATGGATATTAGAATGGCCTGCCGATTTGAAAGTCAGCTGCGGGTATGTAAGAAGAAGTAGCCGCGGACAAATCACTATATACTTATTACATTCTTTTATGCCTACAGGTAGAGTATAATTTTTTTCTTTAAAAGGAGCCAAGATATTACTCCTTAGAGGATTAGTATCTCGAACCGTTTATGAGGCAATAGTGTAAATTTTCCCAGAAGTCGTCAATTTCAGTGGTTAGTTCATAAAGCAAGTATTCCTTTTTTGAAAGCGAAAAAACTATTTTGAACGATGAACAGCGTACTTTCTTTCCTAAAATTAATTATAGCTCTCGCTTTTTAAGAAAAGTTAATGCCATCAAAAACATAAGTTGTAAAAAAACCAAGTCTCGCAACTCAGTTCTTCTACCGTAAAAAGTTGTGAGATCCATGTAATACCAAGTCGGTTAATTTATTCAGTCCCTACTTAAGGGACCTTCTGTCTTAAGTTATTACGTAATTAGCTAACCTAAGAACATCTTATAATGACCATATCAATATTAAAAATCCTTTATGTTTTAAATAAATAGATTGACTTGGCAATCGCAATAAACAATCTAATTTAATATAATGTGTATTACTTGTGAGATTGTGTACATTGTGTTTTCATGCGATGGCCAAGTCAATCTATTTAT
>QYTT01090079.1:20670-32876 GCA_006980735.1 Dasypogon diadema
GCTATATGTAACAAATCCCACTGAGAAACTAGAAATGAAAACCACCGACAAAATAATAATCAACAAACGAGGGGAAACAATACATCTGTACACGATGTCACACGCTTGATACTCAATTATGACTGCAGTTTAGGATTTAAACCCTGTTGGCGGCCAGAGGGTTATACTGAAAGCTGAGAAAATTTATCTCCTTTTACAAACAAGATGGAGACACTTGGTGGACACAAACATTTAAATTGAATTAAATTTTGAATTGGAATTCAGTACGAAAAATGTCCACATGAATAGAGAATTTCTTTTTAGATGAAAAAAAAGTGTTTCGATAACAGCAAGTCATCTTAATCACCGTCAGTGTACCGATCGACTTGCCGGGCACAAACACTACAACGAGTAGTCACAAATTTTCAATCATTTTTGAATAATTTCACACGGAAATTATTACAAATTGCATGAGCTCAAATTATTAGTTCAAATTGCTCATGAAAATTGATCATATCAATTATCTTTGTTTTGAATGCAAATAAATACACAACGGAGGCACTTGGTGGACACAAACATTTAAACTGAATTATGCTGTGATCGAAACAACCGGATTCAACTATTACGTTGCTTGGGTATGAAAAGAGAACAAGATCCAACTGCTTGCACAAAATGTTCCCAATATTGTTTACTTGGTGCAAACCAAGGAAGAAAGTGTATCCAGGAGTTCAGACTCTTTGGCTGAAAGGTTGCCACTAGGAAGACAGCTATCGTCATCATCATTAAATACCCCTTGATATGATTCAAATTAAGTAATAAGATGTCGAAAATACTCTGACCATTGGCATCAGAATAGCTAAAGGAATTAGAAGGAATATAGCAACATAGTAGATATAAGTTTTTTCTAGAGGAAGAAATCCTAAGAGCGACAACCTCTCCTAGTTGAAAAAGAAGGAAGTATCAAGAATCAAGTCAGGACCCGAAAAACGTCATAGGCCGCTGCCTCACTCTTTGAGGAACCGTCACAGCTGAAGACTCACAGGACAATCAACAGCTCGGACCCATTAGGCAGGACGACGGGACCATTCCACCAGCAGACGACCTCCGTATTCCCATCGGTGTCGGGCTCGCCCTCAAGCGGGAGAGCCACAGGCGAGTTAATGTGGAGCCACTGATGTTGTCGGCGTCTTCCCCACGATCAGGAACGGGAGGAGCGAGTGGAGGCCAACGGTGCAAGAACTCCGTGTTCAGACCGGAAGACCAGAGCCATCACTAGCAGGAGCGGCAGCGCTCATCTCCACGACCAGTGGAGTTACATTAGACCCTTCAGAACATCCAGCGCTACAGGAGGCCGGGTCACGTAACTTTGACGATAGATAGCCAATCAGCTTGGAGCTGGTAGTGGAATCGCTACAAAATCTGAAAGCATAAAGTACCGAAAGCGCCCAAAACACTAAATTCCGAAAACAAAAAAAAACTCTTCGAAATTCTCAAAACACCAATAAAAGCAACTGAGTTCCTATTACTCACAAAGAAATTGACGTATAGAATATAATGAAAATTTGGATGTAGTACAAATTTATAACTAATAAATACTTCAGCACAGAATGAATAAGTCAACTTGATTTAGTGTATTTTGTAAATAATGTTTTATTCATGCCTAATGGAATTAGGAATTGTTTTGAGAATAAATGATATAAGCCCCATAAGATCCATTTATTTTCACTACCATTCTGAAATCTGAATCAAGTCTAAAATTGAATAAATATCGAAAGAACCGAAAATACGTCAAAATTATTATAACTTAATCCGCGCGCGCGGTATTTCAGAATGGAGGGCCAACGCGGTTAAAGCGATCCAGGAGTGGGATTGCGGGGACCGATTCTTATTCAAAAAACTAGGAACGCTTTCCTTTGACTATCAAAATGTAAGGGGAATAAAAATTAAAACCCGTGATGTTTTTCAACTCGCTCTCGTGTTGCTTTAATGTTATTGCGTTGACTGAAACCTGGCCACACCAAGGATTCGCTGATGTTGAAATTTTTGACCAGTCCTATCAAGTTTTTCGTGGGAACAGATATGTTGACTCCGAGAAACGTCGTGGTGGTGTGTTGGTGGCGTGCAAGGCTCATTTAAATGTTGCTGCGCACTTTTCAAACTGATTTTAACGTAAAACTACTTGCTCTTAAGATCTCCTTTCCAAGACAAAACTTGCATTTTATCTGTTGTTGATGAGAGTGGTCGTAGTATTTTCAAAGTCTTAATACGTCATTTGAATCATATATATGATATGATGAGCCCTGCTGACGAAATTATTCTTCTTGGAGACTGCAATTTACCCAATGTTCAATGGGTATACAATGAAGAGAATAGCAATCTCTCAACCAGGGAAAGTCAATTTCTGGATAGGCTTGCTTCCTTGGATTTACACCAGGTGAGTAGCGTCCGGAACGTATTGGGGAGGCAGCTGGATCTCAATTTTTCCTCTGATTCAAGTAACATAATGGTTGAACCTAATTTAACTGTTCTATCTACTATTGATTCTTATCATCCCCTCCCCTTCTTGTGACAGTTTGTTGTGAGACCGCAAATGCCAGCCTGAACACTGAGAGAAATTTCCTCTTGAACTTTATAAAAACAGACCTTGCTGTCTTGTCGAATAGACTTGCGTCTACCGATTTTGTTCATCGCCTGTGTTCCTTTTGAGCGTCAAAGATCGCCTGAAGCCTTACCCCCCGTGGTTTAACAGAGAGTTGAGGGCCCTGAGGAATAGGAGGAATAGACTCTGGAAGGCTTTTCTCAGGACTGGGAACCTATCGGACTACCAGCGACAACGAGTTCAAGAAACTTTATATATACCGCTCTTTACGAGGAGTATATTACTAATATTCGCAATAATTTGTACAGTGATACGCGTGCAGTTTACAAATTTGGCAACACTAAGAGGAAAGTTGACAATTACCCCACATCCATGTCCTTTGAAGGACAATCTAGCAATGAAACATATGGGACCTGCAACAAAATGTGCAAACATTTTGTGAAAGAGCATTTGTATATTCCAATTTCGAACCAGATATTGATAACTTCGCGCACATTGACAGCCATTCTTGTGCAGCTGACGTATATCCAATAGTTTCGGATGAACTCATGCTTGCCCATATCAGTTGGCCCTCGATTTCACTTCGGGTCCTGATGGCGTGCCCCCTGTAGTGATCAAGTCGTGTTCCGATGCCTTGGTTGTTCCCCTTTGCATTCTTTTTCAGAAGTCTCTCAGTGATGGATGTTTCCCTAAGCTATGAAAGAACTCCTATTCCTATTCACAAGAATGGTATTAGGAGAGAGATTTCTAATTACAGACCGACTGCGTGTTATTGTTATTGTTGGAATCGATGGTTATTTTTCAGGTGTCCCACGTTAGGCATCACTAAACAAACTTAGTGGAATTTACTTCTAAAATAATATTTGGTTTTGGCAACAATTTATAAACTGATTGCATTTATACTAACTTCAGCAAATCCTTAAACAGATTGTCGGATTCAATAATTTTGCTTAAATTACTGAAACTGGGTTATCCAACTATATTTGTGGGATGTGTTCAGTCGTATCTTTCTGATAGGTCGTCTCAGGTACTCTTTCACGGTGTTCGGTCTAGAATCATCGGCTACATCGGCGGTGCCCCAGGGTAGTTATCTGGGTCCTCTTATTTTTGTTCTTTCTATTGACGATGTCGTACATCTTCTGAGGCATTCTAATGTGTTGATTTATACTAACGATATGAAATCTTCATCAATGATATTGATGACTGCGCTTCTCTTTGAGAGGACGTAAATGTTTTCCGTTCTTGGTGTGGCCACAATAACTTCTAGCTCAACATAAGTAAGTGCGAGGTGTCATTCTTTAGGAGGCCTGATACTATCAGCTATGACTACGTATTTGCCACGGCCAATGTCCCTCGCGTGCAGTCTGTTATCGACCTTGGCGTGAGGCCTGACTCAAAGCTCGATTTTATTTCCCATATTAACCACATGGTTTGCAAGGATAATTTCATGCTTGGTTCCATTATGCGCTGGTCTAGGGAGTTCTCTGACCGTCAGGTTTCATTAACATTAAACAGCTCATTCGTCAGAACATTGCTTGAGCACGCGTCTCAGGTATGGAATCCATTCTATGCCGTGCACGTTGACCGCATCAAGTCGGTTCAGCGCAGATTCATTAGATTTGCACTCAGGGATTTACGTTGGGACAATCCTTTGATCCACTCGCCTTATCGCGAGCGTCTAAATCTCATTGGCCTGGCTTTTCTAGAGAGCTGACGCAGAGTTGCCGACATAGTTTTCATTCAACAGCTCTTGAATGATAATATTGACTCTTCGGAGCTATACAAAACAAAATACTAAACGAAGTTATTCTCATCAACTTCATTAACCGCACTATAAAAATTAATAACATTACGTATTCAAGCAGAAGAGCGACTCAGTCCGAAAAATTGAACAACTGGATTATGGAAAACTCCGAAGCGATAAAAATATTAAGCCAAGAAACTAAATCGTCGGAATCGCCGCAATTATTTAACCATAATCCTTACTGATTTGGATACGACCATCATCTATGACTGCTATAGAATCTATAAACAACTAAAGAAAGAGCCAGAAGTACAGAATCCACCAGTTATCCTATACACCAACGAGAACGAACCAACCAGAAGATCGCTGAGATTGCCTTCGCTTCGTATACATACAGCATAAAGTTACATTCCCGACTTTCTATGAAATAATATTTTAGCTGATTAAGATTTCTTAAAGTTAAAATTTGTAAATTTCTTTTACCACAGTCAAGCATTTTAGCTAACAAGGCGTTTCATACGACAAAAAGTCCCTATATGTAACGTAACACTTTTGTTTTTCTGCAGATTTTGTATTTCTAGATAATTTTTGCCACATGTAAAATGGGAAATTGGATTTGTTTGCTATAGAAAATAAAGGGTCGAAAGAAAACAGTGATTGTTGTTTTTCTTAAGTTGTTGTTGAGGTCTACCTCGACATCGTAGGTCTATTTTAGGTCTCTTAGAGTTTTTTTGATAAAATAGTTACAGCTCTTAATAAGGACTAATATTTACGTTTTAATATTTTTTTTTCACAATATAAAAAACCTCCAGAGAATTTGTAAATGAAGGAAAAAGTCTGGTTGATTTATTCAGGGATTATGAACAATTGCAGACTGGAAAAAGGAACCTCACGCAAATCTCACGTGTTTTTAATGAAGAGATTAATATTTCTTGTCTTCTCCTAAGAAAGACTTATACAGCTTGTGTGTATCGTATAAAAATTCTCCGAATAAGGAAGATATAAAAAATGCCTATGGCTGTCATCAGAAAGAAAAGGTTTTAAGTCGCCAGTCCAAAAACGATGGTAAAGAATGACCTAGTAAAAAATCCATTGTAGCATCTTTCGATTTACAATGTGTAAAGCCCTATCCGAAAGGAAACTTGTCCGTTTTCTATTATAAGTCAAAAATAAATTGCTATAATTTTACTATTTGTGCAATTGGCAGCGACAGCACAGATTACTTCTTTTGGCATGAAGGCGAGGGCAAACGCGGTGCCTGTGAAATAGGCTCCTGCCTATTGAAGAATTTAGAGACATTTACATTTTTCTCAGACAACTGCTGTGGTCAGAACAAAAATAGGTATATTATTGCCATGTTCGCGTATGCTGTTCAAACGTATAAAATTAAGGATATAAACCATAAACATCTGATCTATGGGCACACCCAAAACAAGGGAAATTATGTGCATTCATGTGTTCATATATAGGTGGAAATTAAGTGTCATACAAACACAATCATGTTTTTCTTTTTTTTTTCTTACGGGTTACGGCTCTAAACAGACGACTTAGGTCATTGTTTTAGTGTTTTATTAGGATTATTGTATTGTATGCATTTGTATATTTGAAATAATGAAGAAATAAAACCTTGTTATTATTATTATTGTATGTGCATTCAGCCGTTGAAAAAAAAGGTCAACTTGTGGTATTGAAAATCCAACTAAGTAAAACAAGCGCTCTTTTAATTCGAAAACTGTTTCCTTGTGTAGAAAAGGTCATAGATGGTAAAGAAACGTTACTTTCAGGACAGAAGGGAAAATATCGGCAAAGTAAGGGTGTTAATTTGCGTAAAAGGCAGGCTTGCAAGAAACGTAAATTTCTATTCAATGCAATAATCGACTTAAATTTAGAGCGGAATCCACTTTTGAGTCCGCTCAAATTTGAGTTAGATCAAATTTAAGTATCATCAATATTTTAACCCGCTGAGACTTTTGAGTCCGCTGAAGTTTTGGATCCCCTTATACTTTCTACGCTTAAATTTAAGAAGACTCAAAACTAAGCGGATTCTAAAAGAGCGGATTCAAATATTGAATAGACTCAAAAATGATCGGACTCAAATTTGATCGAGCTCAAACGTTCATAATATTTAAATTTGAACGAACTTAAATCTTTAGCGGACTCAGTTCTGAGCGAACTCAAAGAGTGACAGTATTCTCATCCTGCTGACAATTTGAGCCAATCAGAAAAGGACTCGATAGATGAATCGAGTTTTGTTTTTTAATTGGTTCGTTGACAACCCTGGGAATAGGTGTAAATACAAGAAAAACTAGGGTAAAATAACAGATATAAGAACATATCAAGGACTTATGGCGAAAATCCTCTATCCCACATTTTTTGGTCGACAGTTTTATATTCCAAGCAGGCAACTAAAAATTACATCATTACATCAATCTGGCAAATATGTTATTTTGTGGGTTAGAGGGTTTTCACCATAAGCCTTCGATATAAGGAATACTCTGAAATCAAGTATTAAAGTAAATATTCCCAAAAAAATAAGAAAGATATTTTTACAAAAAATAGTGCTAACAAGCTTCTTGGCTTTATGCATACGTTCCTCTTAGCATTTCGGTCAATTCATTTGAGAATTTCATTTATATAATATCCATTGTCTACATTGTTGACATAAACTACATTGTCTACGTGAAATATTGCGATGAAGCCTACATTATTTTTTACGTGTCAAGAGTGGCGTAATTTACGTTTTATGGATAATTTTCCCATCACTAGATCTCCTTTATAAAAAAATATTGAATCTATTCAAAAACCCGTCGAATTTGGGTTTATTGGTTTTAAGTCCAATACATAAATCGATTTTCCCTAGTTTTTATATAAGACGGTTCACGGATGATGATAACTCGATTTTTCTTTGTCAATGATTCACACGTTTGGGTAGGCGCTGGACGTACTGCATTGCCCGCGTTGAAAAAAAGTCCAAAATAAAGCATTTAAGCTCATTAGCCACGAGACTCGCGCGCGTCGAGTCGTCTTCATCTCGTCGTCCTCGAAGCAAAACCTATTAATACAGTGAAGTTATATAAGCAGTACTTAAAGGATTAGCATCCTAAACCGGGGCACTCTGCATTCAAACGGTGGAAGCTCATTATTAGAATTCCCTCAAGATGTTTTCCTCTATAATTTTAATAAATTAATGCATTACGTACAAGAATAATAATAATATTTAGAACATTGGGTAAGTTTTTGTATTTAACCTGTGCTTCTCCGTTACCTTTCTTCAAAGCCATTGATATTACTAATTACCTGCTAACAGGCAACATGTTCATTTAAAATTCATTAGATGGTAATCAGGAAAGAACTTCGCATGCAAATAGGCTACAAATTACCCAACATTTTACACCATTATTACACCGTAACACATGAAGGAATGTTCGTGTTAGCATTATTTAAGAGCCTGACATTGCAAGTTGCATGAATTGCATTTGCAATTAATTACGAAAACAAAGTGAAATGTGGCGCACAGAGAAAATTCCTATTCTAAAGGTAAAAGCTTTTGTACTTCAGCAGTTATAGTTACCTTTCGTGGCTTGGTGGGAAATTGCAATTCCGTGCACACAACTTTAATTACTATCTAATTTGTTCTAACACTTTCATTTGAGGATTTTCATCTGACCACATGTAGAAATCATTTGATTCTCTTTATCTGCACCAATTAATGCTAGAACTTTCTGTTAAACTGCATTCAGAAGCAAATGAAGCTATTACTCGAGAGGAAATAATTTCTCATTATCGCGAAATTTACTGATGGCAAGTGAAATCTGGCAGGCACACTCACCATAAAGTTTTCTAACAATGTAATTATTAAATGCTTGGCCCTAAGAGTTTCCTATTACTTTACTACTTGTAAATATCTTTTTATCACTTTCAGATTTAATTAACATCCTTAGGCGGGCATCCACCATTTCAGTCATGCACAGCTTGCACTTAAGCAGGATTTCTGCTTCACTAAATTTGTAAAAGGAAACTTTCGACAGTTCTAGAACGTTGTCGTCACCACATATCTCCTACAGAGCTGTTAGCCACCCTCATAGATATCTGTATACTTTTGCGTTTCTGTAAAGACAATCGGATTTGCACAAGAAGCCTGTGTGTATTTGAAGTTTCTAATTTTAGCAATTAAAACTCGAAGTCAAATTCTACATCCAGATTTAGAACAGGAAACAAGAAAAGGAGGATATAACTTTCCGCCGCACATACAATTAAGAAACCTTATTTCTTTTTTTAATTTTAAAATCAATACGCCAGGCTGGTAATTCTGAAATGTGTAAAGGCCCAGTTACAATGAACGTAACGTAACGCAAGCAATCTGTCAAAAGGCGTAACTTAACGTAAGCCGCTTACAATAGACGTAAGCGGTTATTTTGCTTGTTTTCTTCTTATTCGCGATATGGGACCAAGCTCATTTTGTTTGTGGCTCTTGATAGTTGTTGATGGTAGAGAAAATAATTCAGGAAAACATGAAAAATAACAAGAATTTGGTGATTTCTTTTATGTTTTTAACACTATGCATCATGTATGTCACTATAATGCATTTTGCAATTAAGAAGAAAAGGAAAAATAGAAGATGATGGGTTCGTCCAATAAATTTGAGTAGAAAAGGCGAAGGATATTTCAAAGCAACTTTTCTAAGAATAAAATTGGAAGATGAAGAGCAATTCTTTCTTCATACAAGAATGCGACGGCCAATTTATGCGCTCCTTTTCACATTAATGAAGGATTCATTAACAAAAACATCATTAAGGGAACCAATCTGCGCGGAAACCCGGCTGGCTTTAACTTTAACGTAAGTTTTTTTTATCCTCTTCTATTAGCTCAAAAATGTGTTGTAACTTTGCAGATATTTGTCTCAAGGAGTAAGCCATCAATTTCTGGCTTGGAGTTTTAAGATGGGAAAAACAACTGTGAGGAAAATAATATTAGAAACATGTGAACTCTTATGGAAAATTTTATCGCCTATATATGTAACAGAGTCAACAAGTGAGCAATATGAAAATATCGCAAGAGATTTTTGGAACATTTGAAACATGCCGAATTGTGTTGGGGCCATTGATGGCAAACTACAAGCACTTCTATAGCATAGTCTTATTAGCAATATGCGATGAAAAATATACTTTTTCCGGAGTGAGTGTTGGAAGCTTTGGAAGCCAAAGTGATGGAGGTAATATTAATGTTTCTCAACAAATAGTTAACACAAATTGAAATATATACTAAAATTTCAGCAGTGCTAAACCAGTGCGATATAGGTAAAACGTTGCTTTCAGGAAAACTGCCTCTGCCACCCGATCGCTGTTTACCTGGAACTAATGAACTGTTTCCTCATTATTTCGTTGGTGACGCAGCTTTCCCATTAAAACGTAATTTGATGAGGCCTTTTCCGGGTAAGACTATTACTCGGGAAAAAAGAATATATAATTATAGGCTGTCAAGAGCACAACGAATAATAGAAAACAGTTTTGGGATATTAGTTGCACGATCGCGTATACTGAGAACGAGAATAGAATGTCAACCTGAAAATGCCGAGATTATCGTTCTAGCAGCTATTGTAGATTGGGAAGACGATAATAAAGAAATTCGTGAAGGTGAATGGCGAAACGTAGTCAAAAACGACGGAGGTTCCCTAAAATCTTTTCGCCCTAACATCCGAAATGCATCTGCAACCGCATTTTCACTAAGAAATTATCTGGCAGAGTATTTTTTAACTATAGGAGCAGTACCGTTTCAGGACCGAATTTAATATAGGAAAGAAGAAATATAAAACAATATAATAACTTTAAACATTATATTTTTTAATAAATTAAAAAAGCAACTTGTTCAATAAAATGATTTTAAATTAAATATCGCATTTTTTAATCATAAATATTGCAATATAAAAAAATATCTCCAAAAATATCTCTATAAAAAATATATCTAAAGCCAGTCTTGTCGTTGGTACAAAATTGATACTGCTAATAATGCTGACCACGGACATCCATTGGAACATAAATCGCAAACATAATATCGCTTGGAAGTTACATATTAAACATAAAAACAAAAATAATATTCCGTGTTTCAAACCAAAATCCCCGGGGCTACAAAACACAAGGCATGAGGTAGAATTTGCATTCACAAAAGAACTGTTTTAATGAAAACTTTTAAGATAGGAAAGGGTAGTCTACTTTTGTTGGCTTTTTATGTATAAAAATACTTTATTCACGAGAAAATTTTGAATACAAAATTCAGCTGCCGTTCACGATCAAAGAGAAAAAGGAATGTTACAAAAAACTTTCTGTGCAAAAATCTAAGGTACAGCTAGTGATAATAATCGAGTGAACAGTTAATGATTACATGAAGTGAAGTTACAGTGACTTCAAAAATTGCTATTGTCATATTTGTCATATTTTGTGTTGAATACAAATTTGTTTCCGATTACGTTCCGATTTTTGGGCTGTTCAACAATTTCCCAGGTCGAATTTTTCACATGTGCCAAAAAATCATTTCTTATAGCTGTTTTCCATTCCGCTGCATTCGGTGAGTTCAGTGCTTCATGCACATTTTCTGGGTCTAACATTACTGCGTAATTCGCGGTTTCGTATCCTTCAGTGTCGTCGCCTTCTGTTGGCTGTGTAAAATTGGATAGGCTACACACACTTTGTACGCTTGAACGTTGTTTCTGGGGGATTTTCTTTGGGCGACCTCTTTTCCCGGACCGTATCACTTTTGGTCTTCCGGGTCCCCATTTCTTCTTTTTATCTGTGCTTTTTCCACTTGTCCTCGGTTCAAGCGCCTTTTTCCCACTGTCGCTCAAGATGACCTCTATTATGTTTGGCTCCAAGCCTAGATCGTGTGCTTCACTAGCGCTCGCTAAATCGAACACATCTTCATAGTTTTCTCCGTTTTCAAACCCGTTCAGAAATTTCACATCCCGGCTTATAATTATTTTCCGCTCATCTGCAGACCATAAGCGATATCCTTTAGATATATCGCAATATCCAAGGAAAACGCACTTTTTCGAGCGCACATCAAATTTTCCCTTTCCAGGTTGTTTGTTTAAATAGTAAGCTTTGCAGCCGAAAATTTGAAAATGTTTTATAACGGGAACTTTCCCTTTCCAGATTTTAAAAGGTGTTTCACCATTCAAGTATTTGGACGGACAACGATTACGTATATAATTGCTTGTACTTACAGCTTCTGCCCAGAAACTAGGAGGCATTTTAGAGCTAATCATTAACGATCGTGCTGTTTCCACCAGTGTACGATTCTTTCTCTCCGCAATTCCATTTTGTTGAGGTGTGTACGGTGTTGTCAGTCGTTGTTTGATTCCGTTACTTTCCAGAAACTGTCCAAACTCCTTGCTACAGTATTCCAGGCCATTGTTACATATGCAATCGCATATACCATTCGGGTTTCGTTTATCAAAACCAATAACCAAAATTTAAATCCTAATTTCCTAATCCCTCGATTTATATCGAAAATAAAAACAAAATCTTAATTCCTAATCCCATTTCCCACAAAATTATCAAAATAAGCAAAACCAAACGAAACCCGAATAATATTTTCAGCATGTGTAAATTTTCACAAAGAAATTGCATTGTCTCACGTTCATAACGTGAAAAATAAATTTATCACCGTACGCGACGGTGAAAAACAAATGTCTCAAGTTACAACTTGAAACCGTCGCGATCGTGGGAAGCTTAAGCACAGCTTGACCACGGCTCCCATTTCTTCCCAGCGGAAGAAAATTGTCCACGCGACAATTTTCGCGAAAAGTTCTGGGTTCACCTTATGTGAACTCCAGAATTAGTTGGAGTCTGCTTTTAAACCTCGACGAAAAATTAACAACTAATTTCGGTA
>QYTT01090082.1:0-17644 GCA_006980735.1 Dasypogon diadema
TATAAAAAATTCAAACATTTCTCCGGCACAAGTACTTATGGGAAGACAAACACGGTCGCTAATACCTGCAAGATCCGAATTACATAGGAATGATAAGCTATGCTCTAAAATAAAACCAATCATAAATAAAAACAACAATATAAATAAAATATATTATGACAAGCATGCGACTTCAAAAAACGCTTATGAAAAGGGAGAGAAGGTATGGTTAAGGGATGAAAAGCAGAAGTGTTGGGTTCCGGCCAAAGTGCAAAACAAGCATCCAAGTCCACGATCGTACCTCATCGAGTCATCAAATGGGCCAGTTATTAGAAGGAATTCATCTTTTTTAAGAAAACGAGTGTGAAACCAAGTAGCGGAAAAAGTTGTCAATCAAATACTCTCTATGTTGGTCTTCTGAAACACTATTAGCACTATTAGTAATATTGAATTTTAGCACTTAAGCGAATATACTGATAATATTTCATAATGCATTCATATCTAATATATGTAGTTAGTCTAATGAAGCGGTAATAGTAAAAGTGAATTATTAGCTTAAAAAAAAAATGTTCATGTAATGCAAAGTTGTTGAATGAATTTAAAATTTTGAAATTTGAATTATCCAATTGTTAGTTATAAAAACACAAATTGAATTGTTAGTTATAAAAACACACAGCTGTCAGATTAAGTTAAAAGGGGGAGATGTAGAGATAACACTGCCTAGTCTTTGATGGGATCATCACACTGTCAGCACAGTTATCAATATCATACAGTTAAGTCCGTCACTGATCTAGTTGAAACCAAAATTGAACAACCAGTACTCTAGTTACCTTTGCTGAATAAACACCCAGAGTGAACCCAGTCTTTTATTTGAAGTTGCGGCGCAGCCGCTAGGATGTGTAGTTCACTATTGATATTTATAACTACAGGTGAATATTGCTATTACAGTAGAGACAGTATGAATCAAATAATATTGTAGAGACAGTATGAATCAAAGCATGTACATCGCTTTTGTTTTGTCTAGTGTTCTTTGTGTACAAGATGTCGTTGTCTCCTTTGACTGTTAATTAAAAAAATAAGTTTTAAAAGCAATTTTTTCACTGGACTGGGATATTTAGTACTCTTTTCATAGCTCTTCAATAGCCTTGTTTATATACAAAAAATTTAACAGAACTAAAGTAGCAAACTGTGCTAAATATGCACTTGACATAACCATTTTCCGATTTAGTTCTATTTTTTAGTTAAGAAATACGTGCACCCATGACCCAGTACATAAGGTCCAGTTAAAACGTGATATTTTCTATGGGAAAATTACATAACAAGCTCCATATAATATAATTAATTGGTGCAGAAAAACATCTTTTTTAATTAGCTTTGCTAAATCAGCTACAGTACGGTGCATATAAATAAGGCCTTTTTCTACCAAAAGTTTACATTATCTACCAAAAGCTTACATTGTCTACATAGACTATGAATTATCTACATTGTCTACGCATTGTTTACCCCGGAATGTAAACAATGCAATTCGACGCGTAAATGCCCATCACTGATGGTGATTCTCATTTTTCATCTGAGGGGGGTAAAATAGATATCATAGGAAAGGAGACGGTGCGTAGAGCAATATTTGTTTAAGGACTATAATTCTAAAATATACCACGGCGGTGCCAGTGTCGTTTAATGGTGAAGTATTGAAAACACTGTTTTTCCAATAACTTTTTTAATTGTTGAGGGATTTAATATAAATTGGTGCAGTGATAGGTAATTTAGATTTCCTTATAACTTCAATACGTTTCCGTCAATTTTAAAGAAACTTTGTAGTTTGGTGGGGAGTAGAGGAAATTTTTCGAACAAAAGTTTCAATAATTCGGAAAATTTTCAAATCAAATTTACACCAGTTTCTGAAGGGATAGTGTACGGGTGTGGGATATCATTGCAAAGAGGACTGTTTATACTATAAGGGTATGTAAAAATATTTCGATATTTGTAAACATAACAGTTGATTACGATGATCTGAATATACGTTATACCGTGAAAATCAAGGCTATTGTTGAATATCAGAGAGGGGAGGAGGAGAGAGGGCAAGTCTCTCTCATATCTAGAATTCCCCAGATAAGCCGCATAAATTCCCATACATATGAACTATTTCCCGTTTACCGTGTTCGCGTCATAATGTAAAAACCAATTTCTAATGGAAATCACCAAAAATGCGATTAGAAAGGAAGGGTGTTGAAAAACGTTTTTCCATTTACATCTAAACTCTTAGCCGGGTCGGGATGAAACTTTTATAGAAATATGCACAATATTACTAATAAAATGTAGAAAATTACAGCAAAAAAAGCATCAAATATGACGTCACAATATGCACCAAGGTGATTAAAGGTGGGAAAAGTGATTTCCAAAATTATTTTCATTTTTTACTTTACTTTTTTTTGAGACCATTTCGAAATCTCTAACTGTCATTTTTGTGGAAAGATGAAGAATCGGGCTGAGATTTTGGACGGAAATTTAAATTGTGATATTTTGGTATAAATATTTTGGCGGGGGTGACTATTTGCGTATAATTTAAATAGAGGGTCATAAAAGGATTGTAAATACTGAACTTGGTTAAAAATGGAATGGATGGAATAGAATTGGAGAATTTTGGAGGTAAAGTGCCGTCTGGCGGATTGGGATGAAACTTGCTGAACCTCTCTGTGGTTGGGGATGAAAACCACGTTCCTTACCTTTCGACTGCATTCATTTCATTGATTCCCTCACGTTTCCTTTTTGCCCTTTCCTATTCATTTCCTCATAGCATCAAGCTACGAATTAAGAATTCGTATACAAATAAATTACAATTCATTATGTAAAAAAAGCAACTTGAATTTCGTTACTTTACAAACACTGTTTGTCGAATTTCGACCACAGGTGATACTAGTATGGTGAGTTCTATAGATGAAATTATTCTCTTTGGTGATATTAATTTACCCAATGTTCAATGGATATATTATGATCACCTTCCCAATCACAACCTTTCATCCAGGAGATCTCAAATCCTTGATGCATGTGCTTTCTTGGGCTTACGTCAAGTTATCAATAGTTGTGTTTTTTTTGCTCAAGATCCAAATGTATAGGCAAAAAACGATCGGGATCTTGTTGAAATTAGTTTTATACATTGGCAGTACTGACAATCATTGTCAAATTGACAGCTGCTAATTGTAAGGCATTATTCAAATTTATTGTAGGTAATAAGTTGCAATATTTTAAACGTATAAACTTTATTTGTTATTTGTAATACTTACAATTTTTATATCATACATGTTTGCTCACTTTTTTTATGGTCTAGGCAGCTTCGAACTTCCCGCATCGGGGACTCTAGATAGCCATGCCCGATTTAATGGCTAAGCGTTGCCACTATACGCCAGGGTATATTTCAGAGGTTCATCTGCCCAAGGCCAGGTATGTTGTTAGTTTTTTTATTTTTTTTCTTTTTTTTCTTTTTCTTATTTTATTTTTATTTTATAACAGTTATTAAAATTATATGTCCTATATACATACATTTACCTCTCCATTATATTAACGGCGTAGTGAGAGTGATCCCAACTGTTGAATGTTCGTCAAATTTCGATAGTTATACAAAGTTGTTACGTTAAAAGTTGTTTAGTCCATGAGGCCCTGAAAAGGGCATAATCAAGAGACCAGTTATTATTACAAAATAAAAAGCGACAGTTTGCGCCCCAAAAGACCAAAGCGGCCATCTAGAGTTCGATTCCGTCCTCCCTGAAAAATTTGCTAGAGCTCTGCGGTCCTCAGGGGCCCCAGTCATGAACAGATCCCTGAAGTAACTAAAGCGTTCGCTCACTCGCTCACTTTTAAGATCACTCTTTAAGTTTGATAAACAATAGTACCAATATTTAAGACTAACAAAGTGGGTCTATATGTGGGGATCAGTACTAATTTTTTTATCTCTAAAGGTCCAGATCTAAGATCTGTATAAAGATCAAGATCTTTTGTTGTTGTTGTAATTACGTGTCTAAGTGAGACCCATATCTTGATAACTTGTGCAAAAAACACAGCTAACGTCGGGAATATTTTCGGTAAGAAGTTGGATCTTGTTTTCTCCTTTGACTCAAGTAACATAATAGTTGAATCAAGTTCTACTATGAACCCCAAAATATTAGCCAGAGCGACGAATTGAATTTCTTTTTTAACTTTAAAAAGGCAAACCTTACAGATTTGTCGAATAGACTCGCTTCCATCGATTTTGGATCTATGCTTTGTAACAATGATATTGATACTGACGTTAATATGTTTTACATCAAGGTTTTCGAGGTATTTGCCTCTTGCGTTCCCCTCGAGTGTCAAAGAGTATCTTCTACGTCACCTCCATGGTTTTACAGGGAGCTAAGAACTTTAAAGAATAGGAAAAATGGGCTTTGAAAGGCCTTTCTCTCTCTGTTGCGTCCCATGAGGAGTTCAAAGCTTACTCATCTACTCTCTACGAGAATTTCATTGTCAATATTCATAACAAATTGTATGGTGATCCATGGACCTTTTATAAATTTGTTAACATTAAGAGGAATGTTGACAATTATCCAAAAACGATGTCTTTGGATGGGCATTCCAACTATGACACATATGATAATCCATTGAGAAACCAAAAATCTTAAGTAAACCTCATTAGGAAAAATAACAAAAACGTTTTGTGTTATGAATTGTACTTGCGTAATGGTTATATATAAGATAGTTTAGTAGAACTTTTTAGTACTTAACTGATTTAAGTTGGAATGTGCATTACCCTAAGTCCCAGTATTTCCTTGAGTCAAGTTAATCTCCATGTTCGAAAGCCTTGGAAAAGGAAAAAAAGGAGATCATGTTTTTTTTGGCCGTATGAGCTCTCTTCCTTTTTGGTAAGTGCGGTGTTAAGGCGAGAACAAGCCTCGAGGAAATAAAAGAATAAAAAGTAAAAGTTATAAACGATAAAACAAATAAAAGAGTCAAGAATACTTTTTAAAAAGTTTTTAGTCAGGATTGTGAGATACTGCCTTCCAAGTAAAACCAGGACTTTCACGGATTGTCAACACGAAGCATCAGCACATGGAACTTGGAATTAATAGGGAAGTACGTTATTTCCAACATAAAATACGATTTATTTGTAAGCTTTATTATTTTCGTTATAAATTTGTCAGGTTCATTTTTTTATATTAAAAACACCGCCTGCGGAATATGATTCCGAGGCTTTGGTTGTTCCTCTGCGCATTTGTTTTTTCTCTTAGTGGCGGGTGTTTTCCAAAACTATGGAAACTCTGCTTCATTATACCCATTCATGAAAAAGATAATAGGAAAGACATTTCTAATTATAGACCAATAGCTAAATTGCAAATAGCTAAACTGTTGGACTCTATAGTTCATTCTCAGTTATTTCCACAATGCAAAAAGGTTCTCTCAGCTGTTCAGCATGGTTTTATATCGGATAGATCTACTACCACAAAATTGCTTGATTATTAATTAATTATGCTCAAATTACATAAACTAGGATTCTTAACTTTGTTCTTCAAGTGGATTGACTCGTATTTGTCCGAAAGATCCTCTCAGGTGCTTTTTCGTAATTCTCGGTCGATGGTCAAAGCAGATCACATCTGGGGTGCCTCAGCATAGTCGCCTTGGCCCTCTGATTGTTGTCCTTTTCATTGAAGATGTTCTACATCTTTTGAGGCATTTCAAGGTGTTAATTTATGCTGACAACACTGTAGTTCTTACTTTGGTCACTTGTATTCTATTTGTTAAACTTTTCCGATTTCGTATTTCATACTCCTTTAACTTTTTTATCATGATGTCCCTATTAAACATTCTGAATGTTCCATCCATGTT
This sequence comes from Dasypogon diadema, assembly GCA_006980735.1. Classification (NCBI taxonomy): domain Eukaryota; kingdom Metazoa; phylum Arthropoda; class Insecta; order Diptera; family Asilidae; genus Dasypogon; species Dasypogon diadema. The sequence goes on from QYTT01090082.1 coordinate 5,830, forward strand.
CAATCCAGAAAATCTGTCACTCTTAACATAAGATATTATTGTCTTCGATGTATTTTGCCAGATGAGCACTAAGAAATTTTTCAAGGATTTTCTCATACATGAGGAAAATATTAATCGGCAAAAGGCTTCTATATTTTTAGGATTCTTAACCTTTTCTATAGGAGCCGAATCACTGACTTCTTCCAATTTTCCGGAAATTGACCTCTGAGAGACTAATTTATTATAGGCAATATTATTTGCAGTCTATTATTATTTTGCCGTTCAATCCATTAAATGCAGGTAGGTATTTACGATGATGTTCTTCTGGAAATTTCACTATTTTCAAAAAATAACAAATGAAAAGGTTTCTAGGAGGAACCCCTACTTTCAATAGGGTAAATTTACTCCAGCCAACTTTTTGGATTTCCTAATTTCTTCCTTTCTGCAATTGTATCTGGAAAGCAATTTGATTGTATCTTTACCAATTTTAGTAAAGCTTTTTGACAGAATTAGTCAAAATAAATATTCTAATTGATAAATTGTTTGTCCTTAGTTTCCTACCTTTGGTCGTCCACTGGCTTTGCTCTTACTTGACGAATGTGTTTTATTTTTGTGGTTATCTATCTAATGATATTTACAATACATCGGGTGTACCTCAGGGAAGTCATCTCGGCTCACTCTTATATATCATCTACATCAGTTATGGTGTTTTTAAAATATTCTAAAATTCTGTGTTGTGCGGAGTACACCAAGATTTTTCGTATTGTTACTTGTGAACGTGACTGTCAACTTTTAAATTCTGACTTGGATGATGTTCTACTAATCGTCTTCCCCTTAATATCAATAAGTGTATGATTATATCGTTTTCTTGTAAAAAGTTAACATTATGCTTTAATTACACTATTCATGCCTATGTCTTAAACAGAATTGACAAAAAAAAGATTTGGGAGTTTGGTTGAATAGTCGCTTCATTTTCGACGATCACATTGGCGCGATAATAAACGAGGCTAATACCGCTTCGTCAAAAGGTGGGCGAAAGAGTACGATGAGTCTTATATGGTACAATTTCTGTACTGGGTATTTGTTAAACCGATCCTTGAGTGTGCTTTTTTTGTGTGTGTTCTCCTTTCTACAAAGTTAATATTGATCGTGTCGAAACGGTCCAGCGCCGCTACATTCATTTCGCTCTTCGAGAACTATCTTGGAACAAATTATTCATCTTACCTTCTTATTTTGACGGGTTTTATATGCTCTATTACGACGGTTACGTTCTCCAAAGAATATTGCATCGATGAAAGGCTTGCTCAGGAGAAGGGGTGAATAAAAGTCTACCTGCTAGTGGTTTGGACGCCACGTGATTTTTCTTTAACAGAGGATCAAACCACGAAACCCGTCTAAATCGGGCGAGGAATGAAAAATATAAATGAAGCAACAATTGAATTCAACAATATAAATGTATTCGGGCGTATCAAAAGAAAATTACAATTGAGGTCTTAAAAAAATAAAAGAACTACGGGCTTGATTAATTCCGTTACCATTAGAAATTCCAATATTTACTTCTCTTTAAAAGTTACTACTCCTCATCACAAAAAACTATAAAATTTAACCTTCTCGGAAATCCACAGCTTATGCGCCAATCCGCCACAAAATTAGCTAACGATAAAATAAAAAAAGAAATAAGGATGGTTATACTTAACTTTCTGTACGCTATTCCAGGTCTTTTTCGATGCCTTCCTCCTCCCTTCTACTTAAACTCTAATCTTCCCTAAGAAATACTCTGCCTTATCCGCCGCTTCTTCCACTTTCCACTTTATTTCTTTAGTTTCTCCTTTTAATTTTCTTCCACTTCTTTCTTTAACTGTTATGTTTTATGGGAATTATAAATTAAAAGCACATGTCTTCACAAGCTACTTTTATTATAAAGTTATAAAAACTAGCGTACACTTTGATGTCTTGTTAGCAACTAACTGCCTATCTGTGATACTCTCTCAAATCTGTAAATTTTTATTCTGATATGGTATGTGTAAGTAGGTATAGTAACTCTGTGAGATTAGTGTAAGAATTTGGACATTTCAATACATAGATAATTCACCTTCAATATGTAACAGGAACACTTGATGGACACAAACATTTTAAATTGAATTAAATTTTGAAGTAAATTTCATTTCGAAAAGTACTGAGAAAATGTCCACATGAACAGAAAATTTCTGATTCATGTAGACATTTTTCAAGTACCTATTTTTCGAAGTGAAATTCACTTCAAAATTTAATTCAATTTAAAATTTGGCTGGACATTCCCATGATTTTACAACAGCTTCCATCTGTATTTGCATTGCCTTCCGCCAATTTTTACTAATTTTAAAATCAAAATAAAGTCAGTGCATTTCTGAATTCTATATTTTTACGAAATTTTGGTTTTTGCAGCTGGATTTTTAAATAATCCCATAGATGCTATGGTTAACTGCGATGTGCTGTGAAGTTTCTTAGGAGTATAATATAATATGGGTCCCACATTTTAATAAATCCAAAGCCTATGTTTGAGATCGTTTTAATGCTAGAATATTCATTGAATAGTTGCAATTTATCTACACTGGGTTCAAAATTCTCTTTGATGATACTTCAACATTAAATACTGATTTACCCACTTCAAATAATGAGAAGCAATTCTAGATAAAAAGAGATCCCCGTCCATGCTTAATGGTTGCAGTTATGTATCGGATTCGATTTTCAAGTTTGTACGGTTGGTTCATCGACTATTTAATGAGAATACATTAAATTTTTTTCTTTTGTTTACTAAAAAATTATTTTTGCTAAAATCTTTGTGAGTTTGTGGCTATATTCGTAAAAGCAAATCTTGTTTTATTAATTTTTTAAATATATGATTTTCTTATGGTTGTTCATAGGAAGCGTACTATTTGATGCCATTTGTATTGAACTGCGTTTAAGTTCTGAGGCTGAAATATCTAGTCCCACTGTCACTTTTTCGACCAAATTTTCTTTAGTTGCTTTAGAGGTTTTTGGAGGGGGTATTCCTTGTTTTATTTTAAAGAACTTTCGTCATCTTCTATTTTTGGAATATTTTTTGAATTGTACATAGAAAACCTTCTTCTAGCACTGTTTTTCTATTGGGTGTGTGCAAAAGTCTTTTCGGTTTTTCCAAGCGGTTTTTTCGGGGACTCTAAATCACAAATCCTTAATTCTATTTCGGTAGCAGGTAGCGTTTTGGAAATTCCGTTGTCTTGACTATAAAAACAAATCACTGTTACATATGCATTGTAATTTCCAAGTAAAGGTGACACGATAAACATCGAAGCTGACAAGGTGCATATTAGACATTGTTTACTATATGAATTTGATCTTGGACACGACGTCAACAGTGGTTTCCGCGTTTTCGTAATGGAGAACGACAGCTTGAAGAAAAGCCACGTTCAGAACGGCCCAAGGAAATGAGAGATGATGATTTATTGGAAGCAACACAGGGGGAAGAGAGGGTCACTGTCACAGAATTATTGGAGAGGTTCCAGGTGCACAGAACCACTATTGAAAGAAGAATCCATGCCCTAGGTTATGTGGTAAAGTTGGATGCTTGGGTACCCCACGAATTTTCTCAAAGAAACGAGGAGGACAGAATGGCCTGCTGTGTTTCCCATCTTGCTTCTCAGACTAATGAAGGATTTCTCCTATGGATGGTTACTTGGGACGAAAAGTGGGTCTTGTACAAGAACGTGAAACGGCGCCGGACAATTTGCAAGAAAGGTGAACCATCAGCATCAACTTCAAAAGGAGGCTTACATCCACGGAAAGTTTTGTTGTCCGTTTGGTGGGATTCCCGAGGAGTTATTTATTGTGAGCTTCTGGAACCAAACCAAACTTTAACTGTGGACTTGTACTGTCAGCAATTGAGGCGGCTTCAACAAGAAATACGTAATAAGCGTCCTGCATTAGCCAATCGTCATGGAATCATCTTTCACCATAACAATGCAAGCCACACACAGCTGCAGTTACCCAGCGCAAATTAACGGAGATTGGCTGGCAACTTTTATCCCACCCATTATATTCCCCCGATCTTGCTCCAACAGATTATTACTTGTTTCGGTCCTTGGACAGCTACCTGCAAGGAAAGGAATACAATATCGAAAACGATCTTCGTACGGAACTAGCAAACTTTTTTGAGGGTAAGGGGGAGGACTTCTACAAGAGGGGGATACAGAAACTTCAAGAACTTTGGAGACAAGTCATAGATAATAATGGTGATTATATTTTAGATTAGGTGTAAATAAATAAGTATTAGAAAAACAGATAAATTGGTTCATTTAAAACCGAAAAAAACTTTTGCACACACCCAATATTTCACTAAATGAATGGCCTTTGTAGACTATTTATTATGTTTTTTCCTGCAGTTATTTACAGACTTTTTTTAAAAATTCATAAACTTTCGATTAACTCATCACAACCGTAACTAACAATAGCTGTTTTTTTCATCTAATTGGGATCATTGAAAATTTTGAATTGAATTTAACCCTAAACTGCACATAAGAAGTTGGTAATTTCAGAATCTGAAAAATTCATCAAATTGCCACAGTTTTAAACCGTAGGAAATGTCAATATAGAAATAGAAAGTATTGAGTTCACATTTTGAAATTTTGAATTATTTAACCTCATAGCAAACTCCGAATCAGATGAAAAAACACACCTAATAGCTGTGAAAATTTACTAAAACTGACAGTGTAACAGCACCTTTAATCCCTCAAGGTTTAGTAAACCTTAGCTTTTTTGTGTTTAATTTGAAAGGTATTTTTGTTTAAGTATTTTTTACACATCCCTTAATGAATTGCATAGATATAATTGTATAATTATGATATCTAAATTACAGGGTTCATTAAATTAAATTTTAGAATAAAGTTGCCTAACCAAGTATTTATTTATTTAGAAAAAAGGAATTGTTTTCTGTTGAAATCAGGTGTACTAAATATAAGAAATGTAGATTGATATTCTCAATCCAAAAATGTGAGTTAAATTTTGCAAATTGAAATCAAGGAACTAATAACAAGGTGAAATTTTTATTTGTCCAAAATGTCTCACAAATATTTATCTTCCTGTAACCAACTTTTGTACGGATGACATATTTTACTGGATGTTATAGGAGTGCCTATGGCATACAGATGCATGGCAAATATTGGGTAACAATCACCACAGCCACTCGAGGACCTCTTAGTAACCCACCCGTATTGATGCCATAAGGATTTGTTACTCAGAGGCACGGATCATTAAAAGTAAGTCTTTTAACCAAAGAAGTCATTAAATTGAATATCTTAAATGTCACCTACGGTATAAATTCTACATTGAATAAATGGGCAATTAGTACGTCGGCAATAATTTCTAATTAAATTTTTCGTGCAGTTAATCTACAATCAATGTATGATGCACATAAGACATTATTACATTTTTATCAACTAATTATTCAATACCTGCAATTACCCGGTACCTGCCAGGAACTCCACAATTATACCGTCCAATTAATTCAGGTTTGCAGATAAGATCATTTCATCAAAGGAGGACTACTTGTTGTACAGTTGCCAGATCCGTCGCATACTTCCATGTTTTTGACTTTCTACCCAAAAATTTTTACCACATACGCGGTAACTGGTTTGGGGAACCATCTGACTGTTTCGTTCTGAAGGATATCGAATATTGTCTTCCTCATAGTGGGAACTCCGTATCTTTGTGCTTTCTCTAGCCAATTTACATGGCGTTCATAAATAACAATTACCTTGTCACTTTATTTTAAAAGGAAAAATAACCTTACCAGAAAAGCAGCCAACAACCACCGAAGGCAAGGAGGAGCCGAGATAACAGGACCTAATCGATTTACTGTTCGCTGCCTTTCGCTGTTTTAGCGCTGCACACCCCAGGCTATTTCTGACTCAGTTTTTATACAACTTTTTGGGATTACGTTGTTTATTTTCCTTTGGCCCTCTATAATTTCGTATGAAAATCAGTTTGGGGTATATAGCAAGGAGTCACAGCGACATAAAGACAAGAAAATTGGGTGGTTATAAGACAACTTTAGCAAGCAATGCGGGCGCAGAGTATAAAGATGAAATACTTCAGCATTTCGAGCAGGTGTTTAGTACTTCTCAGTGGACATGCAATAAATTAGTGTAGGTCTGCGCCATGTCTAGTGCGTGCCTATAATCGCTCTTAAATTACCTTTTTTTGTGAAAATTCAGTCACAAGATGATTTATAGCTGGCCAGAGAGCCAAATTTAGACGGTGATATGTTGACAGCTCTTATCTAATGATCGGTTTTCTGATAAAAATTTATCAAACAGCATGTTACAAGGAAGTATACAGTTTAATTAGAAACTTAACATGTTCCGCGGACAAAAGGAAGGACCTGGGGCCTTGTTATGTATTTTTTTAATGTTACGTGATGGACAACGTAATTAAAACTAAAATCTATACAACATCGACAAATCATATCTGATAAAATTATAAAATTACGTCAGTGGCCATCTGAAATTAGTGTCAGAAGTGCATAATGAATTTTCTTATTAACCGCTATACACAATAGATTAATAGGCTTATGCTTACCGAAGTTAGTTCTATGCAAGAGAGGGATGCCGGTAAAAATGTGACTATTAGCCCTAAAGCTACCGTTCAAGAGTTGGTGGATAAAAACAATATCAGCAACTTGGCGTTGCTTTTCCAGAGAAATCAAGCCAATAAGATTCGTGATACGGTGGAGGAATCATAAGGACGACCCAAGGGAGATTTCTGAGGGCACATCTAACGAATTTGCGCCGAACAGACTCAATATGGCCCATGTGGAGAAGCATAGAAGGGATTCCATATCTGAGACGCGTGTTTAAGTAGTGGCCTAATGGATGAGTTACATAATGTTGAGGAAACCTGAAGGGAACTACTTTCACCAGCGTTTACTGAATCCAAGCATGGAATTACGTTTAGAAATAGCCTAATTAATATGAGAAACAAAGTTGAGCTTTGAAATAAGTTTCACCTTAAGGTCATTAACAGATTGCAAGCGGTGAATGCTGTCTGTAGAGAATATGTAATCATAAATGTTAGTATCACGCTTCCTAAAGAAAAATATATGACCTCAAATTTATTTATTTTGAGCTCCAATTCGTTGTGCCTACACTAAGAATAAGAAATATTTAAAACTTCCTTAAGAGAAGTACAATCACGTCAAAAAATGCACAATATTGCCAATGGGAAGCATACAAATAAAAGGGCCAATATGATTGCCCTGAAGTACCCCAGACGTGCCCTTTATGAATAATACACAATACCCCAATAAGATCTTTTAGACAGACATTAATAAGTTTAAGTTAGAAATTCCAGCTTCTGTAATTTTGGCATCATGACCGAATATAACAATTTGTCAAAATCATTATTAAATAACTATTTAAATCAAAATAGAGTGAAAACATTTTATTAACGTAAGCTGTTTTATTGAGCAAATATTGCTTACTTTACGAAAATAGCAAATGATAGGTCGTGCCATTTAACACAAAGTTTACTTCAAGAAAGAACAAAACATCTAGTTTAAATATAAAGGCTCTTTCTTTTAGATTTGACAACACTTACTTAAATTTCCTAAATGTATAACGGTTAATATAGAATGTAACCAATTGATTTTAGAATTACTTACTTGTAACTAAATATTCGTTGAAAAATTTTTACGATATTTCATACGACAAAATTGCGTACAAAAGCAAAAAAGTCTTCACGAAAATTTCGATACAAAAAGAACTGATACAGAAAATTGATACGAGGGTGTTAGGTACTGCTGTGCTCCAGACAAAATTTCGATGATACGATGAAAGTATTATCATCCGAAATTATATCGATACTTAATGTCCAAGCTTAGGCTAGACTGAGGTGCATGTCTGTACATTTTATCCTCGGTGGGCATGGATTCGAATCCTGGGCAGTGAGCGGGGAGTTATTCGGATACCAGTGGTTGAAACATTTCTGTTGACGAAAATTTTCCAAGCCACTGAGATGTTGCACAGTAAACACTTCATGCCAAAGATTGTAGCTGCTTACTTGCAACATTTGTCAGGTTAAGATTTCTCAATTTCCTCTTCTCTAATTTCCCTCCACCTAAGTTGCACAGGGTTGTGCCCTGAACTGTGACAATATCTGTTTTGATTACAATGGTCAGGGTATTTTTGACATCTGAACACTTAATTTCAAGCAACTATGAGGAATTCCGTAGATGAAATTATTCTTTTTGATGATTTTGGCTTACTCAATGTTCAGTAATTATTTACTTACGATGAAGATGATTACCTTCCCAACGGGCTTTTAGTTCCTGGATGATCTCGTTTCCCTGGACTCGTACGAAGTGAGTGATAAAAAAAGAAGAGTTTTGGTAGAAAGGTGGATCTTACTTTCTTTTCTAATTTAATAAACATAATATTTGAGTCTAGCTCAACTATTCTGTCAACTTTTCAGTTTTCCACCTTACCTCCGTGATTCAGTTAGAAATGGGGGACTTTGAGAAACAACAAAAATAATGCTTGATTTACGTCGAACTAGAAACCTCTCGAAAAAAGTCTGTAACGCGTTATAATAACTTTAAAATATACTCATCGGCTTTCAGTGAGGAATATGTTATTGGTATTCGCGATAAGTTTAACAACTATCACGCATCTTTTACAAATCAACATTAAAAGAAAAATATTGCAATAGATATTCACCCACCTGCACTCATTTAGAGAAGTAAAAAAATGTTACCGCTCTACTTTCCGCTCTGAACATACTATCTGCCGTTAGTTAACTTTCGCGGAGAAAACTCATAGGGACTTTGCTTTGTTTATATTATCGCTCAATATAGCATAAGACCAATTTCAAGCGCATGGCACGCTACATCTGCCACTCAATCATTACTCATTTTCCAAACTTTGCTATATTCTTTTCGGTATTTTCTTTAATTCTTATGATTAATTTTAAAATTAAAGCGCCCGAGGATTTTTATTGGTACTGTTCAAGATGCAGAAAGATGTTCATATTGCTCCATCCGCACAAGGAAATTAAATGGTAGAAACAGTGGAAACTACTGCTGATACCGATTATTTGGCTGCATTTCTGGCGAAAATTCATGAACTTAATGGCGGGTCTGATTCCGGCCAGGTCAAACCTGTTGTTGTTTCGATAATGTATTTTTTATATATCGACGTTGATCGTACTATATCTTGTACTGATGTGGAGAGCTATGTCATTGCTAAGTATAATGTCAATTCTTCCATTTCCAATTTATTGTGAACTTATTAATTTGTCGTTCACACAAATTGGTATCCTCTTTTAACTTATAACGATACAACCAGCTTTGATTCAGTTTCTCCGCCAGATCCAGAAATTTTTGGACAACCCTATATCGTAGATATGTATAGACATACTAACTCTATGTCTCTCTCTCTTATAGAATAACAATACAAATTTCATCAACTGCTTGTTTACTCGATTCTCTAGAGGCAGAGTTGGACGGAAGCGGTATATACAGAGAGTTGTGGAAATGAGCATTTAAAGTTCTTTGACGTAGTACTGGCTGACGCTTATCGATGTTTTCGAAACATAAAGAGAATTTGACAAAAGGGAGACGAGGGGAATTACGATCAGCCGGGAACAGCCGCATTACCTGCACCCACTAAAAAGGCTATAAGTTCGTGATTTTTACGAATTTTGAAATACAAATTTGTGGATATATTCTTGAAAGTATGTACTTTAACAAAAATGCGAAAACCCAAAAATCGGTTTTTTGACCTCCCCACAGTGGTGTACCCCCTTAAATCACTACCATCCATCTTGTTTGTACATCCATGTTATATGAGCGATATTACTACATTTCCTACTGGGTGGTAGATCTGCTACCACAAATTTTTGTAGTTTACTTGTAATATAGCCATTGGTCTTCGTAATAACGAAAAGCTTTCGACTACTTGTTGCATTCGGTTATTATGATAAATTACTGAAACTTGGATTCCCAACTTCGTTTTTAAAATGGACTAAGTTCTACTGGTCTGGCATATTCTATCAAGTGTTTTTTCGCGATATCAAGTGAGGTAAAAGCCACGCTCAGAGTGCATCAGGGAAGTTATCTTGATCCTATTTTTTTATTCTTTCCATTGACAGATATTTTGTGTCTTTTTAACTGGGCTAAATGGTCTTGCCGCTTGTAGTCCTCTGCTTTATATAACTTCTTCGTCAGACCACTACTTAAGTACACATCTCGAGATTATAATCCATTCTAGACTGTCCATATTGTCCTTATAGAGTCCTTATAACGCAACTTAATGGTTCTTGCACTCAAAGATCTTCGTTAACGACCATAGAGAGGAAAATATCTAATTACAACTTAATATTAATTTTATGGTGATCACACTAATAGTAAGGGGATAGTACATTTTATTTAGTTTGGAAAATAGATTTTTTTCCATTTTATTTCTCATAGCTTGAAATGCCTTAATCTTCATTTTAAATTTTTTTGTGAGGACTGTCACAACACAACCTTGCGCACTTAAAGCACGATCTATGCATGAAAATGCTTTCACTTGTTCAAATTGAAGGTTGATTTTCCATGGAAAAAAATCTGTATTAAAAACCAGTTTAGTTAATAAATATACTATTAGGATTATCTCAAAATGACACCTTCTTATTGCGTTAGCAACGCCGAGGCGCCAAAAATCATCCGAGTTGCTTCTAATTTTTAGTAATGTACACAATATTACCCATTTACATTTCAATTCCATTCTTTGGAATCGATTTTTTTAATTCCATTATTTTCAGTTCCGAATAAGATTTATTAAAATGAATTATTATTCCACATAATAGCTGTGTTCTTTTGGGCAACAGAGTGATTGCCAATGGAATTGAAACGTTATTGAGAAGGAATTACTAGGGTATTAAAAGTTGATTTTAATTCCTTAATCCCCTTTCTAGAGGAATTGAGAAGAAATTAAGAAATTAAGATCGACTTGAAATTTCCTTTCTATAGGAACTTAAAAGTAATTAAAGAATTAAAATCAACTTTTAAATCCCGAGTAATTCGTTGTCAATTACATTTCAATTCCGTTGACAATCTCAGTTAAATATATGACGAATTACAATTCTATACGTCATTACCTGGAATGATGATTCATCTTATTAATTCTCATTCCGTATTAAAAAGAAATGCAATTAGAAATTTTAAATTCCTTGCAATGTGAATGAGTTGGAAATTAATTTCGAGAGGAATGATTACTTTACAACTCTGCTAACATTCACATTCAAAATTTTTCAAAAATCCGGCCAATTGGTCGCTAAGTCAAAACCTATATTTGAAGGTACTATAGGCGTAGGTTAGTGGCGATATTTTTTGCAGTGTCATCCCCTATGTGTTGTAATATTTTTTTATTTATTGATAAATTGTCATGAAAGATATCAGTACAAAGTAGGGAGAACAATCTTTATTTAAAAAAGAAGTGTTGTTAACTTTTATCAATATTAACTTTAAAAAAATGTCTGAAAATTGCTTATTTTTTGAGCACCATTATTTTATCCTCCCCTTAAGATATATTACTACCGCGGTGAACATGAATTAGGCAATTTTACCTTTATACCCTTTATTTTTATTTTATTCCAACAAAATTTTCCAGCTTACACAGCTGTTATTTCCATCAAAGTAATATAAACCAATATCTTCCAACCTTTATTTTATAAAAATTGCTTTAATGTGATTTCATTTTGTGCGAGTACGTACGATCATAGAGAAACATAACAAGGTAATGTAGGAAATTACTGCTAATTTACTACTATTAACAATAAATCA
>QYTT01090082.1:17664-46114 GCA_006980735.1 Dasypogon diadema
GTTCTTTTGGGCAACAGAGTTATGAAAGCTAAAAAGAACGGTTGGAATCCATGGAGTATATGGATAATTCTTCTTCTTATCTTTTCCTCTTTTTAAGCAAACCCGAGATAAGTAAAGACCGTTATTAACTTGAAATTTATCTTAATGTCAGTTTTGCCCACATTAGCGCATATTTTAATTGCTATGATGAGCAAGATCAACTTTTCAACACAAAAACTTTCAATAAGCGCCATCTATTTCCCCGTAGAAGACTTAAATAATCCAGTAAGCTTTTTAACTCGGTTAAATAACCGAGTTAATTTAACACGGTTAATGTATGACAACTCTGTACTCTGCTGCCAAAAGAACGCAGCTAATGATGTATGAAATTGCAATTCCTCTGCAGGGATTGCCAATGGAATTGAAACGGAATTACTAGGGTATTAAAAGTTGATTTTAATTCCTTAATCCCCTTTCTAGAGGAATTGATAAAAAATTAAGGTCGACTTGTAATTTCCTTTCTATAGGAACTTAAAAGTAATTAAAGAATTAAAATCAACTTTTAATTCCGGAGTAATTCGTTGTCAATTACATTTCAATTCCGTTGACAATCTCAGTTAAATATATGACGAATTACAATTCTATACGTCATTACCTGGAATGATGATACATCTTAGTAATTCTCATTCGGAATTAAAAGAAATGCAATTAGAAATTTTAAATTCGTTGCAATGTGAATGAGGTGGAAATTAATTTCGAGAGGAATGATTACTTTACAACTCTGCTAACATTCACATTCAAAATTTTTCAAAAATCCGGCCAATTGGTCCCTAAGTCAAAACTTGTTATATTTTTTTATTTATTGATAAAATGTCATGAAAAATATCAGTACAAAATAGAAAGAACAATCTTTATTTAAAAAAGATGTGTTGTTAACTTTTATCAATATTAACTTTAAAAAAATGTCTGAAAATTGCTTATTTTTTGAGCACCATTATTTTATCCTCCCCTTAAGATATATTACTACCGCAACAACAAAATTTTCCACTTATATAGCTTACATAGCTGTTATTTTCATCAAAGTAATATAAATCAATATCTTCCAACCTTTATTTTATAAAAATTGCTTTAATGTGATTTCATTTTGTGCGAGTACGTAAGATCATAGAGAAACATAACAAGGTAATGTAGGAAATTACTGCTAATTTACTGCTAATTTACTACTATTAACAATAAATCACAATATGAAAATTATCCTTATTTAGGATGTCATACGATGAATCCTCCCTATATGCTTCAAACCAGTAAAACTAGAAACAGCAGACTTTTAACTGCTCTATAATTACTCACTTCCGGACAAGTGTCCACTAACTGAAAAATTATGTTTTCAATAGCTGTGTTCTTTTGTGATGATCCAGAATAAAACAGATTTCAGGTTGAATGATATAATAGCAAATTTTTATGAAGCATTGTCATGATTTCAACTTGTAAAAGCATCAAAGTCAGAAACCAACATCTCTACAGTTCAGTAGTGACATTTGCAAATTATTGAAAGTCATGGCAATATGCGGATTAGTAGCTTGCAATCTTCATAATTTTCCACCTTTATATTATATTTACTTTAATCTCCATTGTTCTATATATGCACAAAAGAACACAGCTCTATCGTAAACTACTCTAGCCAAATGACCTGCTTTGAAATAATTGGTTGAGCATCTAAACTTAATAAGTCTGCTAAATACACTTTCGAAAAATTCAGGATATCCATTTAGATTATAAATATCACACTTAAAAATAGTGATCCTATATTTTCCTGTATTAAAGCTTTTAAACTTTTTGAGTCAATGAAAAGTTTAAGTGCAGCAAGTTAAAACAGAATAGAGATATTGTACTATACTTTTATACTTTCTGCAGGATACAATTTACATAATAAATTCCACAAATGATGTAGACTCAGCAAACATAAGAGGGTAGATAGGTGTGGTTTTCCACTTTAATCTGCTTAAATTACCCTCATTATGTATTATACTCAAATCCAGAGATGGATCACTTGGACAAGTTTTTCCGAACAGCTACGATACTTACTTTTCTGGGAAATGTGAAAGGAAAGTAGAAGTTTTAAAATCCTAAACCTATATATAGAATGAAATGAAGGGTCCTCTTACCCTATCATTAAACAGCCATTGTCCTTCAAGTGGTTTCACAAATATCATTCTTCCAGTATAATTATAAAACTTTAAAATCTTAACTTGTACAACCACATCCTTCCCAGAGAGAAGAGAAAATGACATCGAAACCTCCAGCTCATTTATTTTCAAATGTCTTATATAAAACAATATGTAATTAATAGATGGTGAAATAAAAAATATACATATTCTTTGTAAACTAAAGATAACCCGAAAGTTTGAAGTTGAAATCTACTATTATTAAAAATATCCAACTTGCATAGACGAAAATATTTAAGGAAAATATCTTTAGGTAATTAAGATTAGAATTTTCAAGCTTACTGGTATCCTCTGCTTCAATTTCTATCTCTGTTGTAAGCAGCTCGTATTGTTAACACTCACTTTGTAGTTACAATTTCAGGCTATAGAATTGCGTCTAATCAATTAGAAATCTGCACTGGATTCGAATCTATCATATGGTATATGCCAGTAGAATATTTTATTTACGACAGCAGGCCACTCTATGGACGGGGCAGATATTCGTAAAAAACAGATATATTCTCTATAAAAGCAGAAAGTAGCAAAGCACTTGCTGTAACAGTCAATGTAATAAGAATAATTGTTATACATTATTATTATTGGATACTAGCACCTTTTGCTTTTATTGATTTTGCGATACGTGACATCCTCCAAACTTAACAATTAGTTACCGAACGTGGCATTTTAATTTTCTTAAAGATTTATTTGGGTCATGTGACCTATTATAGGGCAATTATTTAAATATTAATAACGTAAGGTATTTGAGGAAAATTCTTGAAGAAATTTTGTCCAGACAAGAGTGACATTACTAAAACTCTTTCAAAGTCAGAATTTCATTACCTGGATACTTGCAGGAATGTTTAAAAACGGCAAAAAGAATTCAGTAAAAATTTGTAAGATTACGAAATAACTAGAGGAATCGCATGAATATAAACAAGACTTTAAAATCGATGAACACATTCGACATCGTGTGTAAACAAATCCTAACCGAAAAAAATGGAGTCAAGGATTCCAATATCTTATGCCGAGGAGAAGTAAGAGATGAGGACGCATGAAAAAATTTCTTTAAAATGTTTCTTAAGGGTGATGTGGTAGGTATATGCGCAAATACAAAACCCACCTTTCTGAAGATTTGAATCGATTGTTACCAAGTTTCGTCCTGGTTGCAGGGAAACTTTATATGTCGACCTCATCCTCTGTTAGTTGACAATACTTTCAACACATAACATAACCTGAGGGGTAAAATCCTGCCTTCGTGTTTGTAAATCCCAAAGGTAATCGGAGAATACTTCCCCTCTTTAAGGGGAGCATACTAGTTATGTATAGAACATACCGTATAGAAGTTTTACTCACACCGCAATTTGTACAGTGGTTTTATCCTCTCCACTTTAAACTGAACAATTACCTACACTGACGTGGTAGTGAGGTTGTGGTTGTTAGACATAAGGACATATTCTTTGAGGTTACTTTTATTTTTTATTTTCCAAATTCCTGCTATTGATATTGTACGAGGGAATTGAAAGGGTAGAGGAGGTGAATGCGCACGTCTACCCTAAGTTGATTTTATTTAATATCAGGGGCATTTACAACCATCGGTGCATACATAGCTGCATATATAAAATAGATTAGCAAAGTTATTCCATGATTTCTTTACTTTTTCTTTACACTGAGAATGGGAACTTTTTTTGAACAAGTTTCCTGTATCGCCCTAAGAAACAGTAAAGGGATGAAACCGGTATAGTATTATACTGAACCATCCTTAAGCTTTGCAATGCAGCTTTTCAATTTGTTAGTTCATAGGCCGTTTAGAATTAAGTATACTCCATATCTTGAACTACCACTCGTACATTGCAGGATAATAGCAGCCACCATCCTCACCACTATGGTTGTGTGGGCCCTTCGAAGTCTTCCACAGTCAGCGAGTTTTATTATTTCATCCACGGACCGACCTAACGAAATATGCTTTCCACGATAAATATCGCACATGAGACGGAGTCGAACATGGTGTAGGTGAATGGGAAAAATAAAACGAAGACCCTGCCGGTATATAAATTGAATTTTATGTGGATCGATAAGGAATGAAAATGGAAAGGTCCATTTCGGGGTTTTTTCCTTATTTTCCGCTTTACTACGGTTGAAGTTTTATGCTGGCAAAATATAAACTTGACAGATATCATGACAAGCATTCAGATCTACTCGACAAGATTTAATTTAAAGAACTCATTTACAGGAAATGCCTCCCCAATATTTCGGCTATAAAACACAAATTTCCGACATGAAATGCTTTTCCAAAGAGGGGCTGGTGAAACCTCAGGCATTTTCAATTAAAGTTCTCTAGTCGATTTCCAAAGTCCTTTCCACTGTCAGATAATATGCGAACCTTGAAGGAGTAGCATGACTAGCCATGTGTTCAGATAAAAGGATTTATAAAAATTCAGCTGATGGCGTCAAGAGTCAAAGTTATAATACTTATCGAACTTTAAAAATATTTTAAATATAACTTTTAAGGTAACCATAAAAGTAAGAACTCACTTACTATTGTGTAACAGTTGACGTAATGGTTTATTGATTCCCAAATATGATAATCTGGGGATAAAAGATTAGAAAAATCCCCGAATTCAGTTTTTAATCAGGCAAGGCATTTTCCTTTTGGTTGAGGTATTCCGTGCATGTGCCATTCTAAGGATTTCAGATAACCCATAGTTTCTTCTGGCTTTTCGTCGAAAATCAAGAGGTACCCAAGCTAATTATGTGCAACTAAGCATGGAAACACAAAAAACTTAAAAACTATGATATGAAAATTTAAGGAGCTCTTATGGAATTATTTTTTATTTCGTAATTATCATAAATTAGAAAAGTGTACTGTAATTTTCACATTATTGAAAACAACGTTTATTTTCAATCAAATATTTAGAATTCAAACGACCAGAACATTTTCTAATCTCAACACGGTATTCAACTCTTCTAAAGGTAATATTACTATTAAATTTGCGAATTAAACAAAGCTTACTTTCTAATTTCCTTTGTGCACAGACCGATTGAAACTATTTTATAGTTTTTAGTTTTTGAAACTTCAGAAATGTTTACATTAATTTGAATAAAATAAACTACTAGTATTGTTTACACTAAGAGGTAGTACGTAATTAATTTTTCTTCAATCTAATCCTTGGTTTCACTTGGCAAAAGGAAAATATTTCTTAATAGTACATTTCGATTACTAAGTGTTCATACACAATAAAATTTACTTATAGTTCGAAATCTTTATTTTGAGTGTGGGTAATATAAAATTATTTTATTTTTGACAAAAACTGTGAATGCTTCAAGTGGCTCATAAAATAAGCTAGCCATTAGGGGAAGCAAGAGCCTCCCTACTAATGTAAAATCCATGATTTTATAACTAGTAGACATTACCAGCGGCATTATTTTGCTAATCACAATTTACATGGAAATATCATAGGTATAGAAGTCCTTTCATAGGTCGCTACTGGTAACTTGAAGGAAGCATCAAAAGAATTGTAATAGAGACATTACTTTCTACATTACCAGCTAATGTGGCAAGTAATTACACACCACAAAAAGCGCATACCTTCTACATTAATGCTGCAGATATGATTTACTAAATATTGCCCATTACTAGCGGCATTGTTTTTTTACTGTAGAAAACGACGAAATTATAAGGATTTGACTATGGAATGTAAAGAATGCCTCTTCCCTATAAATGAATTTGTCGCTGTTAATTTTTGCAGAGTTAATAAGTAAATCACTAAAATTAATAAATTTTTAAAGCAAATATGCCGCGTATATTTATAAAAACAAAAAGTAATTGCGACAAAATTCCCGAAAACTGCGAAATAAAAGGTGCAAGTAAATAAGAATAGAGACAATATTCACTGCATTACCAGAAAATGCGGAAGTAAATATTATATGGCTCGATTACATTACTCAACTCTACATCAATTACATTTGAAGCGATTACTGGTAAAATCAAGCATGAAGTAATGAAATACGTAAGTAATGGCTTCTAATATTCCCTGCTGGGTACTCGCTTAGTTTTCCTAGTCCGTTTGAATTTTTACGAAGACTATTTAGAAAACTTTTTTTGTCATTTATATTTTATATATAAGCTTGCATTACAGGCTTGTCTTCTGAACTTGGGATATTAGAACCTTAAAAAAAATTGTATAATTTTTAATAACAATGGATATTACGCGTATCATACAAATAATCTTCAGTTTATTTATTAATTACGAAACGGTTGTGACAAAAAAATTAAAAAATTGTCTAGGATAATGAAAAGGATTAAAAAAATATTCTTTTATCGTTTTAGGTTCCATATATCACAAACGTAATTATTAAAAAAATATATGTGAATTCAACCAGAACAAATTTTGACCTTAATTAAGTAGGTAAAATTCGCTTTGGGCTATTTGTGTTCAATCTAGTATAAAGTCTATCCTATATAAATGTTAGTTCATAACTGAACAAATCTGTTTTTCTTCTTAAAATAGAATTCAATAAATATAATTTATAAGTAGAAATTTCATTGTTAAATTAATTGTATAGTGTTGAATAGTGATCGTATATTCTAAAGCAAATTTGTCGCATTTCACATCTACAACCAGACTTCTCCCAGAAGAAATGACGGGCTTAATGGTATTCAGATATTACTGACACATTTAAAAAAAAAATCATCACTAGTTTTTGAATCAGCTGGTCCAAGATTATTTCATACTTTGCGCATCGATAATAATAAGTAATCTAAAATTCTTGTAATCGTTCCTATTCCTATTGTTCCTATTTCTATTATTTCAGCTTCGGACACCAATCGACAAAGTGGTAGTTTTATTATTGTCTGTTCTATTTTAGGTAAACGCTTAACACTTTTAGCCATACTTAAATAAAATATTTCAGTTTCATCAAAATCCTGTGCCATATTATTCCTGTTGGCATACTGTTCTCTTCTAAATTCTATGTTCGACTTTAAAGACTGTACCATTTATTTCGCAGGGTCATCAATTTCTGGAAGTTTTCGTTTTGGTACAGACATGTTGGGTGAAACGCTTAATTCAGGATCGATATTTTCAGTTTCCTGTAGAGAAATTTCATTGTTGGCAGCATTGTCTGTTGTAGTCGAGGACTGTGTCTCAGTTTGCAGGCCAACATCATCACGTGTCCTAAAATAAATTTTGTCAATGTAAATTAAATTTCTAGTTTTCAAATAAGACAGCAAAAATGACATTTGGCAGTAAAAATGACTTCCAAACTGCGTATTCTTAGCTTCCTGTCCACTTTTATTCTTGCGACGCCCCCTTATAGCATTCAAAAAGTAGTTTCTTAATTTTGTCCACATATCTTTACAATCAGCAACTAAAGAATATATATTTAGTTACAGATTTCTGTCTACGGGGGATTCTTTTAAAACAATTGGATTTAGTTTTCGTTAAATTAGGACCTATTTTATGGCTCCACCTACGAAAAGCCGTTGGAAAGAACTAAATTGCCCAAGCGTTTAAGGCAATTTAGAATTTCCTAATTGTATTGGGGCGTTAGACGGAAAACACATCAATATTAAATGTCCTATAAATGGTGGTTCAGCTTTTTATAATTACAAAGGAAATCACTCCATAGTATTACTTGCGTTAGTTGATGTAAATTATAAATTTGTCATAGAAGACGTTGGCTAATATGGTCCAATATCGAATCGATGATAGCAACATTTTTGCAAAATCAAATCAAGGGAAAGCTCTTGAAAACGGAATCTTAAATATATCAGCGGACTCACCTTCAACAAATAACGGTGGCCCCCAGCCATACATAATTGTAGCGGATGAAGCATTTCAGCTTAAGTGTTATCTACTACGTCCATATAGTAAAAATAGCCTCATCCGAAACATTCAAAAAAAATATATATATATAACTTAAGGCATTGCCGCGCAAGACGAGTGCCTAAAAATGCATTCGGAATTCTTGCTGCTCTTTGGATTGTATTTCGAAGAACTAGATTTTGTGAATAAAGTTATTTTATTATTTACATAACAATTTACATAACATGTTATACGAATCATACGATTTCTAAATTCATATTCCAAACTTGGAACAAAATAACTCTGCTCTGTCAAAAATTGAACCCTTCGGAGAAATGCTATACAACGGGCGAGAAAGGTTTGTGAGGATTGCAAGCAATATTTTCTTTCAGCTGAGGGTGGTGTTCAATCGCAATACCAGAGTATTCGGTAAAGACACAGCGTATAAAATCGACATATTTACACTGTATTCATGTTTTAAGAATTCAAAAAACACCTGGAATTTTCATCTCTCTTGACATTTTCTTCCACAACTCCATCCTGATTCTCTTATCTCGGTATGCAGAGAGGTTAACATTAAATAAACTTTCCTTTTCCTCCATTGTTTTTTATTGTAATCCACCTTTGAAGTAAATTTTTAAACACCAACTGACCAGCACACGCGATAACACGTCTTGGAAAATGTGTGAATCTCCAAAATTCTTTACACGTTGCATGACGTGTTATCGCCTGACGTGGCATTCATTGCATGTAATAAATGGACCTCTGCGCAATTAAATCTCGGCTTAAATTAGATATTCACACAATTTTTTATGTCGTTGCATGTGACAAATGGTATCCTGTCTTTACTCTCAAATAGCCAACAATTAAAAAATTTTGATTCGATTTTGCTCACCGCTAATATTTAGCAAGTTCGACAAACATCAAAGAGCACCAAAAGGCATAATCAGATTTACTGCGTTTGCATTATCTGAAATATGCATCTTTTATTTGATAGTTCTTGTATACAATAATTAGTAATTTTAATAAAAATATTTTAGTAATTTCGTAAATTACGTCAGCCTAAACATTCAAATGATAGAAAACAACTTATGATTCATATTGTATTGTACCTTCGTGTGTTTTTTGTCTTTCGGCCTAATACACAAAATCATAAAATTTCGTAAATTTTATTAATAAGAAATATAATTTTGAAATCACAAACAAATATAGCTATTATTGATTGGAATTTGTGTTGCACTTCGATTTCTCTTTGACATAAACATTAACTAAAAATTAAATTTGTTAACCAACGTCTTAAAGTCCCTCTAATGTAATTTGTTGTTGCTCTATGAAGTTAGTCAGACATCTCTTTAATAAACTCAACCCAGGGCTCCATTCATTTGCATTTTAACATTGACCTCCATTTAAGGACTTCCTACTTTTAAATACCATTCTATGTGTCTATCTATAGACAGACTAAAGCTAATATTTGTCAAGGACTGTCTTGAGAGTAGCGGCAGCCAAACTAACACTGCACAATGACTAGGTTCCACCACCAGTGCAATTCTTATCATCATCAACATTATTTACACGGCATTGATATACAAAAGCTCAAGCACTCCGTTCCTCTATTTTAAGTATGTACGTTGGATAATTTCCCTCTCACTTTCCTTCAATGAGCACCCCCAACCCATTCATCTGTCCTACGTTCAAGAGCTATTAAGGTTACTGAGCAAGGGCGGCACAGAAGTTTTCTTTTAATTAACTTTCACAGCACTTTCTCCAATTTTCATTATATTCTTTAGTTTCATCTGTGTGAGTAGGGAGTGCAATGATATTTATCCGGCATTTCGTTAATGAACGGAAGAGTCGGGATGCGTGTTACGTTTGTGGTAGTATGGTATAAAACTAAGGACGGTATTTCTTATACATAATTGCAAGATCCTACAAGCTATCCTGGACCTTTCTCAACATTCTCCTCAGCGTTGCACTAGGAGAGTGTCTTTGTGTACGTGATTCTATTGGGAATTTTAAGCAAATACTACCCTTCCCAGGAGATGTCGTCATCAACAGCAATCTAGTGTTTTTAAATCAGTACACAAGTACTGGCAGCCGCAATCAAGGTAAAGGCAGACAGCGAAAGGAAATATATAAATGATTCAATACCTCAAGAATTTCCTTGCTCGGAAGTAAGTTCTCATTCATTTGTTGCTCTGATGACGGGCTATTTTAGTAACGACTGAAGAAGGTTTGTGTTTAATAAGGTTGAGGAAATTTTTTTTACTACTTAAAGCAGCCCAGATAACATTGTGAATGTTTTTTTAACTCTCTTTCAGCATAAAATGTTATGCGACCACCACTGTCAAAATTAACTTATAGAGGCAAGTTATTTTTTAAAGACCAAGATTTTTCTTAGGTTTTAATAAAAAGGAGCAACAACATAAACTGTCTATTGTTTTCTTTTTATAACTGTCCAGCAGGAAATGGAAGTATACCATCAGGCAGGCGGAATGAATCTGATGGAAGATGAGAATCCATTCCCTTTCGTAAAAAAGGGAAGCAGTGTGAACTTTATAGTGTGCTTCCTTCTACAGGACCTGGAAGTGATGAATCATGGATCTCCAGAGATGTTGAACTTTTTTGCTTTATCGCAGTTTTGTACTTATACCCTATAGGGTATATTAGTTTTGAATTAACATTTGTAACGCATAGAACCATTAATTAAAAAAATAATTATATACGTATGCTCAGAATGTCAAAACAAAACTATTGAAGCACGTCTGTCCGTCTGTCCGTTCTTCATGGTAACTCAAGAACAGATTGAGCTAAGAGGCTGAAATTTTGTATGTGTTACTTAAGTTACCACTTTATTAAAAGGCACCTTCACTTCTCGAGAAACTTGGGAGAAACGAAAACAGTTCAGAAAACCCCCAAACCAATCCAAATCGGTGAAGTCTCTAACTTTATGACAAAAGCTAGAACTAACTGCAGTTAATCATGATTAATGTACACCTTCTAGCAAGCTTACCTGAGATCAACTTGGAAGGAATCCATGCTTTTTCCACAACTGGATTAATGTTCACCTTCGTCCAGGCTTCTTCGAGATTAACTTGGAAGCAGTTCATGCTTTTTGCACTTATTTGACTTTTTTGCCATTAAGTTCACTAGCTTCCAAGCACCTTTCTGGGGATCAAATTTCCCGCTGGGTGGAGGTAAAGATAAGCAAGCGAAGTTTCCATAATATATTTCTTCAATAGTATAAAATTTAAAAGCACACAGATTTAATTTCGCCTTGTTTTTATACTGTAGACGTAGGGTATCATAAATGTAGCAAAAGTTTGTAAGGTATAAAAATATCCATGCGCAAAGAAAGAAATTATATAGCTATTAATAGAAAATAAAAAGAAATCGTTTAATAGGTATCCGTTTTTCTGCCTATCCATGCGAAAATGCTTTGAGCTATAGACTTGAAATTTGGTACATAGAGAGCTCATTAGAATTGAGAGTTCCAGATCGCAAATAGGCTAAATCGATCAACTGATTCACAGGGCTGCCAAAGTAATCGCCTTTTCAGAAAAAAAAATTAATTAAAGATAAAATTTGGGGCACAGGTGTTCTCTTAGGATGAAAACGGTATAGCTTATACTAAACTTGATTAATGTACAAATCTAATGCCACATTGTAGAGAATACTAATGGCTTTTAAATGAGTACTCTCTAACTTTCCTATTGCTTTTAGTTTAGGAGCTATGAATATTTACAGTGAAAACTTTAGCATTTTTTACCTTTTTTCATATAAATACGAAAATTACTCGAAAAAAAGAAAACAATTTTGCAATTTTCTTTTATAATTGCTTCCCCCAAATTTTCCTTTAATTTGATGTTATGCATCCACTTATCTTTTTTCATTTTCGAGATAACCATTCTCGAATCCGTCCCTATACTGCATTGCTTTCTATGAATAAGAGCCAAGAAAATTACTAGAACAATAAAAAGATGTAGAGCTAGAATTAGGAAGAATTGAAGTGAAATAAAAATCATGTTTTTTTACTAGTCTATTTAAATAATTATTGAATTAATCTGCTTTTAAAATAGTTAAAACTACAATAAGTGCTCTATGTATCTCGCTTAATTAACTAGACGGAGTATATAGCATCAAGGGTCGTAACAATTATGGAAACTTTTCAATCTATTCCATTTCATCGGTTGTACTGGAACCTTTTCATATAAATCTATAACTCTTCCACTGGAACCTTTTCATAAAATCGGCAAGTATAACTCTGCTACTTCGAATTTATGATTCTAGTTCTGTTCTTCTGATATAAAAATTTGTATTTTTTGAAATAAGGGATCTTTCAAAATTTTTACAAAAAAATCGACTTTTTTTCTTACTTATTCTCGTTTCTTACTTATTCTCGTCAAGAATACCTGGCTTAAATATTATTTCAAAATTCCATTCCAAACCCGAGATATACATGAATTTCTAAGGCAAGGTATCCATATTATACCATTTTCGCGATACGAATTCGCGGCGAGTCTGGAGCCAGTTATTCAGGCAGGACCGTATGCACCAAGCTGTCTTAACTTGTGACTGTCATAACAATAGTAAAATTTACATGCAAATTGTAAAAGCTCTGTTACAATTGAATCAATGATTGGTATAAAATAAAAATGAATTTTACTGGATCATCACAAGTTCAGACATCTTGGTGCATACAGTCCTCATAGTCAGTTATTTTAATTGTTGAAATGGTTACTTGGATAGCTGTGTCTGTCTTCAACGAAGGTGCCAACACCATTCCAAAAATGATGGAGGTCATAGGGTGTAAAATTGGCCCAGCTGCGGTAAATTTTGCTACCAAACGAGACGATCAGCGAATTCATATTACATTAAATTACTAGCATTTAAAAAATTTGTTTCGAGTATTCGATCTGACGGTAAGGCACCGATCTCATCGGCATAGCCCTGGCATAGTTCGTCAGACTCACTGAGGCATCCAAAAAATTTTTTTAAATGCTACCAATTTGCTAGCTATTCCATCTTCAAACATTTTTCCCAAATTTCTTGTTTCAATAGAACTAAAACAAGTGCAATATTCTTCGAATTATGATCCAAAGTTCCACCAAGAGTTCTTCTTCTTTTTTTCCTTTTTTTTCAATTAAAAATTAGACAAACACTTTAAACGCGTTCTTCTCAAAACACTATCTTTCAAAACCGTATGCATCATAACTGAAAAACGTTTCGGCCGTTTAGAAGGGTTTTCTAGGGAATGTACCAGAACTGGCATCTAATACACGTTTTTTTTTCTCCTGTGACGTTTTTAAGTTTGAAAATAAGGCGTTTTTTCGATCTTTTTTTCGCAGCACGTAACTTTTTTATTTTTGCAAATTTTTAGCTAATTCTGCTACATTCCCTACATTGAGGTGCAGAATTTAAAATGCACTTTGTTTTTATTTGTTTCAGCGATTCAACCGAAACTACGATGTATCCCGATTTTCTAACGAAATTTGAACTGCCGCATTAACACCTTCTGTAGAGGGAAACTATAAGAAAAGGCTTTTTGTAAAGTCGGCGGATGATATAACAATGTGAAAAAAAAGTTTTATATTATTATCTAATAAAGATTCTGAGAAAAAAAATCCAATAAACCTGCATTTTTGTCCTAAAAAATTTATAAGACCTCTTATATTTCCATTATAAAAGGAGATATAACAAATAACAAGGCTTCAATTAGAGCATCGTGCTTTGAAAAGGTTGATGGAATATATGAATTGAAATATATACCTATTCCTCTGGAACGTTTATATTTTATGATTACGAATTATCTCTTTCTATGGAAGATTTCAAGGACCTTACTCGACCTAGGGGCATTTTCGAACTCCTGAAATGGAAAAAATTTGCGTTTACCAAGTAGCGCCTTTTTCGTCCTTTTTGGTCCTGTTTTATAACTATATTTTCGAACTCTTAACTTGAAAATCTGGATAACATTAAGGTTATCAGCTGTCACGACATCGAACGTCGTCCCTTTTTTTTAATATGTGTTGGCCATGTCGAAAAGATGAATACGTATACGATGGTTTCTTACCCAATTGTGTTGTCCAATAATGTGCCCTAACGTTCTTGGTTCTGCAAGGAAATCCGTTTTATCTTCCAGGAGTAATGAACAGTGACGTTTTGGCTTACGTTTGTTCTAAGTGGACTCCTTACGGGAGTGAGGCGCGCTATTCTTGCCAAGCGAGAGTTGAACTTCTCTTCCTGGACATTTAGAAGAGGGGAGGACAAAGACATGGAGAACAAGCTACCCAAACCAAATGTGGGCTATGGGGAGTTAATTGCAAATCGTAGTAACGAGTTAACCGAACAATATTAGTTATGTACTGAATCATAGATTACATACTATATGTTAATCATATATTTTCATTCATATTAGCTATTAGAACATTATTAGTTCAATTAAAGTATTCGTTTTTGTGATTAATCATAAATGTACACAATTAGTCAGATGACATAAATAAATTCAAGCGACAATGAGTCAATGCACTTGGCGGCAGCAATTATGCTAGCGCATCGGGTTACAAGTTTCCTCAGTAGGTCGATCCTATGAAGTAAACATGAATGAATGAATGATGCAATTTCATTATGAAATATGTTAAAAGCGAATACTTTCAAAGGTCACTGTCCAGTAAACATTTCAGTGACATGTGAATCATAACGTCATACATAAAGAATAGGATAGTTCCGGTTAGCATTGGTGAAGTTAAGGTTTAGACACTGTTTTGCAATTGAATTTTTTTGTACTATTATACGATTAAAGCACGGACTTTTAAATTTCACCGAACGTAAAGAAACATGGATACCAATATTTACCAATATTTAATCCGGATTATAATTAATAATTAGAGCAGAGAGAGAGCAAGGTTATTCGAGGGATGTAGAATCTTATTTTTTTTCAAGCGCTGAAAGGGGAAGGAATTTTACCATAATACAAGTGGAAGCTGATCGAAAGGGAAAATTACTTACCTGCAAAAATAATTCCAGCCTGCGAGAGGACGCTATTCTTCATATACAAAGAGGAACTGGAAAGTTAGAGAGCACTGGTTCAAAATTCACTTCACAGTATTTTCTAGTATTTTTGTACATAAAACATGTTTAGTACAAGCTATACGGTCTTCATTATATAGAGAAAACCAAAAAACATTCTAGTGCGGCGAAGATTGCGCCCCCTATTGCCTGACTCCCATACAACTTTTGGTTTGCCTATCTCTGAAAGCCCTCGATGTTTTCTTCAAATTTCTGATCTAGTCTCTTGTAGACTAATTCTTACGTATGATATTCGCGCATCTAGCATTTTCACCTATTTGTCCTCGAAACAAGATCTAGAAGAATAGTGGAGTTTAGAGAATCCTTCTTGAGCCGAACTGTACGAATGTAGAACAGACCACCCCCTTTTGTTTTTCCTGTTGACTATAGGCAGCAGTTATTTAAACAGAATGTGCACAGACACCTTCATTCGACCTCATAATCTCCATTCCCTCCATCTTCATTTTCATTGTCATTAAAGCTGTACTGTATAGCATCATAGGGCATCCCCTAAGCTTTAGCTTCACCCTAAAAAAACCAAAAACATTTTGCAGTATATGGATTTTATTTGATACACAGGCACTCCACTAAAACAAAATCATCGTGACAGAAAGTAAACCAAATCAGGTAACTCCTTCAAAGGGTTGCCATATGGCAACCTTATAAAAAAAACTTTATTGAAAATATCATGACAGAAATCGACCTTCTTTCAAAGAGTTGCCATGTGAACCCTTCCATTTTTTTTAATATTTGCGTTCTAAAATATCGTTTAGTATGAAAATATTTGAAATCCTTTAAAAGTTGTTTATCATTTAATCGCAGCCGCGGGTAATTCACTACTTACTTTTTACTTATAATTGTGCCCTATATCTAGGGTATACATTCTTGGTTTAAGCAACTTATACATTTTTATTGTTTTAATTATTATACATAATAAATAAACTATTCCCTTCCTTGTTCTAGCGTTAAAATGATTTAGATCGCATAACAACTCCATTTCTGGTAAACTCGACAGTGTTTTCTTTAGAAGGGGTTGTGTAATTTTATTAGACTTCAGAACGATGAAGTATAGTAAGGATAGCTGATCTAAATCAATTGTCGGCCATTGTATCTGGTTTCTTAGCGTAAGATGTTTGGGGAATATATAAAACAATTTAATTATTCACTTTTTTCATATAACTCGTTGTGCCGAGTTCGAACACTAATTAACAAGAATTTCGGCAAACATGTCTCCGGTTTTAATATCTGCTTCCTAAATGTGAGAAGTATCCGAAACAATATCAATCTATTGGGGGAGATCTTTGGTCACGCTAAAATTCGTGCCATTCTTGTTAGTGAAACATGGCTGAATGAGAATGTAAGTTTTCAATTGGTCTCACTTAGTGGCTGTAATGTGTTACGATCGAGCTGGACGTTTCGGTCGAGGGATTACTATATACCTAAATACCTAAAGGATTCATTTAGGTATAAAATGGTCTGTTGTTCTACTCGGAGGGAAGAGCTAGAATCCGTCTGCGTTCAGGTGAGCTCATGCATACAGAAATGCACTTTTCTTTCTGTCTACTGCCCCCCAAGTTGTTTCAGTCTCGAAATCAGTTATTATTTTCAGGAAGCAATGGCTTATAGGTAGATGAAGCGACGTTATTTTTGGCGCTGACTTAAATTATTATGGTGTTGACTGATATGCCACTTATTACGATTAATAATACCACAATCTCTTATGAAACTTTAGCCACAAGCATAGGGATGCAGATAAACAGATTGCAGATATGCTGTGATCATATTTTAAAGGTGCTAAGACAAATATACTCCTTCTTAAGAAAGATACCATTTTCCGGTATTTCTTATCATCTCAAATGTTACTTAAACTTCAGAAAGCATTTATAATCCCATTGGTGAGCATTCCTACTGTGTTCAGGCTGTTCGTAACTGGAATAGCTGCTTGCTACCGTGTACACGACCTAAGCGCTTTTTCTTAAAATTGCTGTAATTTTCAGTACTTTCTCGAATTTTAACCATGAGTTTCATGCACATCTTCTGTTTCTCTCTTCTTTATTTCAGTTTTTTCCTCTATCTGCTCGTTTTTGCCAGTTAGTTTAATATTACTTTCTTGTATTATCGCACCATTGCCATTAATGATGAAAATAATAATGATCCCATTTCTTAAAACAGAAATGGAAAGAATATAATATTTCACATTCGGATATGAAGTTACTATATGGGTCGTAGCGTTCTCTAGGAGTCATTTATCATGTTTGGCATTTGACGATTACTTTGATCTTAAATACTCTCGAACATTACATCAAAATTGTTTTCCTAAAACCTCACCCTTACCAGATAATTCACCCCCACGGATTTATGTACATTTTGTATATGTAGAATGTCATATATTTAAGTAATTGTATGCAATGTTTATTACTATCTATGATATAGACAAATAACGTTTATACACGTTAGTAGAGGTTAAAAAATTGTTATATACCTTTGTGTCCGTCTGTCTGTCTGTTATAATTCGAGATCGCTTTGAAATTTATGTCATTAAAATTATAAGGTTGACTTTATAGTGTTGCCTTATGAAAACTGCAGTCTTTTAATTTAATATTAATTATAAATTAATTTACTATAATGTTACAAATACTATTTTAACGTACATTTATGTATGAGAATTTATAATTTATATAATATATTTATTGAAGGCTCTCTCCTTGGCATTGGTACAATATTAAGATGTGCGTTCACAGGTCGTAAATAGTGCAGATTTACAGGTTAACTGGAGATGTGTTAGAATAAGCCGCCTCTTAAAATTCACTATTAGTTTTTTATATTCTTCCTTACATTTAGGGTATTACATGCTTATTTTAAACCAATTATTGTTTTTCTCCTCTTATTTTATATTGGTTCCTTTATGGCTCGTAAGGAGGTATTTTTGGGATTTTTTCGAAGTTATGAATAGTTTCTACTTCGGAAGAATACTTTCTCAACTTTCCTTTTATTTTGTTCTAGTGTTTTTCAAATGGCCTTAGTTTTAAACATGTGGGTGGAGTGATTATTTGCTAAGGACAGAGTGGGACGGAAAAGCGTTTGCAGACCTAACACAATTTTTAACGATGACCGCAAAAAATATTTCTACATTTATAAAGCTAAAATCTATAAAAGCTAATAAATAACTGCCGTGAATTTTTTATTTTAAAGCTTTTAACTGCTTTTAACTGAGTATGTAAGAATTAATAATCGTTGGCACATCGTTTTGTTTTTATAATGACTTTTTTCATGCGTCATATAGTTTTGGTGGAACTACGTTTTTGGCACTAAGAAATAGATATAACTAAGTACGCTATTTACATTGCATTGAGAAATTAAAGGCGACTTTATATTACTTTCTCTTGATAAACATTTCCTATTACACGGTGCGTTGGTCATTGTACCACTTCGCCGTACAAGGGTCCTTTATGATCGAACCTAGTTGTCATTCGTTGAATATTGACCACATTACACGATCTTCTTCGGTGACAGCTGTTTGACTTCCAAAGTGGCTTAGCCTTAATTTATATAAGGCTTTGCAATCACAGAGCACATACTCTGCCGTTTAAACACCTTCCATGCAAAGTGGGTATTGATCGTCCTCAACAAGATCCATTTTCTTTTAATGGTAGTTTTGTGCATTGTCCATGAAGAAATAAGTTTTTTTGAGTGCGAGTAACGTACGTAAGAAATAAATCTCTTCATCTATACTAGACTTGAATGACTACTCTTTGACCCATGCTTTTCAACTATCGAAACCTCTTCGTATTTGAAAGGTTTGGGTCTAATGAAGGGTGATCACATACCGTCCCTTGCAAGCCGATCTATAGTTTTGTTTCCCTCAAAACCTTCATGCCTTGGCATCTTAGATTATAGGACTAAGCAGAATAGGGCACAGCTTCTATATATACCGTACATGTAATTAAAGAAATATACTAATCGCGTTACACTTCTCTGACATTTCTAGGGCAAAAAAATTGCAATTTACACTTATCTGATGTTTCTGAAACATAAACATTCAGATCTTAGGAAAACTTGGTAAAGTAAAGTAAATTTTTAAGTATTTAAAATAGTGTTGTAGTGTTGAAGTAATAAGTGATGAAAATTATTTTTGAACGTAGTGTAAGTACGCAGGAGCCGCCAAAAATGCTCCGCTTCCCACACCCACCCGTACCACGGTGAGGTCCGGCCTACATAGATACAGCAGCAAAACCGCCCGCACCCCATGCCTCATCATAAAACGAGTTCTGATCCTAGTCTCATCCCCTGCTCGCCGGAACCCGGAAAACCCCTGATCACACCTTTCTCGATCCAGGGATCCTGCAGCAGGGCTATGTCCAACTCCTCCTCCACAAAGCAGCGAACCATCATATCCGATGTGATGAAGATTGAGTTGGCAAATTTTTAGTCTCTGGTATGGGCCCACCTCCCTCCCAACTAATGCTAACAACATTTCCTGATGTCCGTCACTCAGTTGCCTTACCAGCGGATGAACTCCCTTCACCCACGCGCTCCCTCGGGAATTTGGCGTACGCGAAGTCCAACCCAAAGATGAGTTTCCTCCCTGCGAGTCTAACTCCCTTCTCCACACTCCTCGGTTACCACAAAGTGAGTAGCGTTCCATTTTCGGATTTTGCATTCACGAGAATAAACCTCCAACTGGAGATGTCCTTCACGCAGACTTTCTGTCTGCAGATGCTTCCCAGTATTGTGTCCTTATCCACCGGCGGGCCAGGGACTCCGGCAATCATCCTCTACATATCTTTGAGGACATACAAGCGATCTACTTTCAGGTCCATTCGCTCCTTTAGGTTGGTCATTTTCCCTATAGTTTCACGCAGTCATTTCTTGGATTTCTGATTCACGCACCTAAGTGCGCTCATCCCGTCCTCCAAGCTAACATTTGTGATCCCAATGTCACCGGCATCATTCGGGAGTGCATTCAGGGCGTCAAGCAGCGCCTTCTTAAAAGTCGACAATTGCTCTCCGCCCAGTCCACACTCCCGCCCAATATCCGTAACACCCGTGACTAGGTTCGCGCGCGCCATACCCGTATAGGAAGGTCGTATGTTCCCGCCACGTGACCACTGTTCCCCACCTTAGTTTCGCGGCCTCCTTCCTACCTTGAATCCACTTACGCTTCATCTCCGTAGGCTTCCTTTGCCTTCCTTCCTAATCAGATTTTAAGATCAGAAATTTGTCGGTCATCCTTGAGTGGTATCTAAATTTTACTATGTTAAATTTCTTCAATCTGCAAAAGTTTTTATTTTTGATAAATTATCTTAAATTTTCTCTCACTAGCTTTGTGCACTCGCCATTTAGTTAAATTTATAAATTTAAAAGAAAATACAGGAAATATATTAAAAATTATAAACATATTAAAATTAGTTTTAATATGTTTATATACAGCGCAACTATTTATTTTGATATGTCGAATTTTTTCGACAAGTGCTTCGCATTCTTCACAATTATTTGTATTCATTGGCATTAATTTATCTAACACTTTTCATGCATTTTAACTTAATTAAAATATTTGATATTAAACATATCTGGGAATGAGCAAATTGAAGGTACTAAAAATTATTTCAAAATGTTTATTTGCATCCCGATATTTACTTGGCTGTTTCATGTTTACAGTGAATAAATACTTTCCCTCTCCAAGTTGAGATTACGTATTTAATTGCGTACGTACCTACCAGGACGTCCACCAGGTAGGCGCAAATTTAATCAAGATGGTTATTTCTCATCAACATCGGGGCGTAAAGCCAAGATGTCTGATGATGATATCAGCTTTATATGCCACACAAGCTCGGTATGGTCATTTTCTAGCTGACAAATAAATTCACAGATATTAGTCAATAGGACTTGTTTCCACTAACCAGTTTCATCTAAATAGGCTTTTCAAGCAGCCACACCTGAGCTAATCCATGAGTCCGACTCAGCAAATTGTTTCGTCCCCAAGTCGATGCAGTTATAGGCAAATAAGAGGAATGCGAAACGGCTGACCAGCTTACGAAATCACTTTGTAGGTTTATCATCCTGAAACAGTCATTTATCTTGCAATATTCTCATCCGACAGGAAGAGAATTCCAAGATGAAGCGTTCGGTAATTATCACTCCCTACCAAAAGAAGAAAAAATAATTAGCCTTCCATAAATCAAAGACGTTTGATGGTATTTTCCACCTTTGTTTGCCATAAACACAGACCAGTCTCTGATATACCCCGGCAAAGAAGAATTGATTAATTACCTTAATTCGCTATCCTCCATTTCACTAGTGATTTACTTTCCTGTTGATTCAGACCCTATAACAGCGTAATTTGTTATTTAAATGACAACAACCGTTAAGAAAAAATTCTATAATTATAGCAATGTTTGGAATTTTATGATGTTTTTTTTTATAGTCGCATATCATTGTGTTAATTTCTACTTAAATAACATCAATATGTTGTGGGGATTCCTAGTTAGTGCACTCATCACTTTCAGCCCACTTTACTACTTGCTTTTATAGATTTGTTGATTTATTTGTTTTTCTTTATTTTTTATTTCTTATTTTTTATTCGACTTTTACCGCGTTTGTATGAAAAGAGTGAAGAAATATTGTACAAACATAACTATAATAAATATTTATATAACTGCCTTATAATTTTTTCTTTGCATAGAAGAAAAACCAAATTATATATTGGTACCCTATATGATAGATAGGGTACCTATATTAGTTTTAATCCAATGTTTGTAACACATAGAACCAATAATTCTAGAGCACAATTAATTCTATACATATACTCAGAATGTGAAAACAAATCGACTGAAGCATGTCCGTCTGTCCGCTGGTCAGAAAATTTGCTGATCTAAGTTCGAAAATGGGACGGATATCCCCACTCCTTCAACAGGCCGCCATATTGGATTTTTGGATTATTGGCCATAATTCAAATAGGGAACAATGTATAGCTCTGAAGTTTAGTAGGGAGCAGGTTTATGAGACCCTTAACCAATAAAATGAAAGTAGCTCATATTCTCCCTCTCCTTGGCCTTATTGGATTTTTGGATTCTTAGACATAATTCGAAGGAGAGGAAATTTGGTATAGATGTGTTTTATAAGATTTCAAGTCGGAAAAACAAAAATAGGCCACGTCTCCCCACTTCTTGGTTTCGCCGCCATATTAAATTTTTAGATTATTCAATATAATTCGAAAGGGAAGCAATCTATCACTCTAAAAATTTGTACAGATGAGTTTTATGAGATGAATTATATTTATATCATATAGAATATAAAGTAATCAGCCTCAGGCTGATTATATATTTTATGTTTTGTATTTAGTTTTTATTTTTTAACACTTTACACTGCTATGTCAAGCTGGGTTTGCTTATCATGATCGCTGGTTACAGAGTCCTTCATATGATCTTAGCCAAATCTATGATTGTATTTGTCCAAAAATTATGATTTTGAGTACATCCAAAACCATCTAAACTACAAGTCATAAACTGGCCTTGAACAAGAACATTGAAATCTTTTTTTGAACGCTTTAAGATAGCAGAAAGATAAGTGGACGAATTTATAGGACCACCGTTTTGGCACAGTCAGTTAAAAGTATGCAACACACTACCTCACGCACAACCTCAATCATCATATGGCTTGAATGTTTACTTTGGACACATGAATAAGGCATCAAATTTCGTTAAAGACTACGTATATAGCTATCTTGAAAATCTCAAATAATTCATATAATTGATGGGTCATACTTTACCAATATTCATTATTTCTGTCTCGGACTCCACCACAAACAGGCTCGAACACCTGTAGCATTTTATTTTGTTGTTTGATTAGAACATGTGTTGCAATCGATTATTTTGAAAATCAGATGTGATCAAATCAAATGTAGTGTGGTATTATTAACGGCCTCGTCGAAGCGAAATTTCGACTAGTTTGTCTAGGAGAAGTCATCGTTCTTTGTTCATTGATCTGAAGTTCCATATTATTAGCAGAGTCATGCAGCCTTACTAGCGCATCTGTAATAACAAATGGACTTCTATGTTCTATCCATGAATCTTATGCCTTCATAAATAATATTGAATTTCTGTTCTAGCCCAGAAGGCGTACTTCTTCACATAGTGCCAAGAAATATTTACCTGTCCCGGCTGAAATTAGGCTCCATCACCAACATGCAGAACACGTAACTGTTAATAAGTTTAGTATTAGATTGACATATAGGGTTGTTAGTAAGTTAATGTATTAGTAATTGTATTCTTAAAAGGAAGATTAGATGATAGAATAAAGATGAGATTTTAGTACATCTTAGAAATATTTAAGTCAAAGTGCTCCAGAACGTAATTAACTGTTAGATAAATGAGGTAAATGGGTACATCCTTCCCATAATTAGTGCTTGAAGAGTTGACATATAAAAGAGGAACGACCCTCATATTATGACCATTAACTCCAAAGGACACTTTTCCTCAACTGGTGCAAGAAAATAATGTCCGCAACTCCAGGATCATGACTTCTTAAAAATGATATGACCTCGCTTTTATTTATGTTGCGCTCTATTTAAGTCCACTTGAAGAGAATCGTAGTCACTGATATCACTTCATACTATCAGCGTAGAGATTAAAACTCTGGAATGCTTCAAAAGGCACACAATGTCATCAATAGATAAAATAAGGGGGTAAAAATGGCTTCCCTGTGGCACCCCAGATATGATTTTATTACTCTTTGTCTTACTTTGAAATTAAGAAAAATTTCCGGGATGGAATTAGTTAACAAATTGTTAATATTAAAAAAATTATTCCTCATATGGTTTTTGCAAAATTATGTTTACTTTCATATAAGATTTGTACTTGCGACTGTAAAAAAAATTGATAAAGAGTAACGTTATAGAATTGCTCAATGAGTGTCCATGGCATAACGACTTATATCAAGACGAGTCCGACAAAATCTAGCATTATCATCAAATATAAACAATGCGAAAATTTCTTTCTTTTTCCATCTTGGAAAAATCCCCAATTTTTCAGTAGAAATTAAAACAAGTGAAATATATCTGAATTTTTCCAATTTTTGAAATCAAGAGGTCCATCACGTGTTCTTCGTCTTAAATACGTACATCTAACGGAAATAGATAGACACAATATTAGGTTAACCGATTTCTTCAAATTGAGATGCAGCGGTGTTCAAAAACAAAACGCATCATTAGGTTGCGAGTTTCGTAGATTCCATCTCTGACCATCCTTAAAAAATCATTGTAAAACAAGAAAAGAAGCTACAATTGGTTTATAAAAATTATTGTGTTATACCCTAGACGTAGGGAACAAAAGAAAATAATGCGTTTATAATTAATTGTCCCCGCCTACTTATTCTTACATATCCGCAGTTGACCTTCAAATCTGCATGCAATCCTACTATCCGTAACCTGTGGAGGAACCTTTTTAAAAAAATTTAAAAATTGGAGTTTCCCTCCTAACCCAGAAGGCGCACTTCTTAGCGAGGTGCCAAGAAACATTTAGCCATCTCCGCATTAATCGTTCACACATTTTAAGGAAATGCGTTAAAATTAGGCTGCCCGACAACCATGCAGACATGAAACTATTAGTAAAGTTAGACCAAATAAAGGACAAAGGAAGGTGTTAGTAAATTTGTTAACTACCGTCAAACTGAGTTTACCTTTATAACCTAGAAGGCGTACTTCTCAGCGAAGAGCCAAGAAATTTTTACCTATTTCCGCATGAGCGTATGCACATTTCAATAGAAATGTGTCGAGAATAGGCTTCCACATCGGCATGCAAAACCAACAACTGCTGATATGATCAACCAAGAAAAGCACCTAGAAGATCCCCCAGGAAACACGTATTAAATCAGGGAGTTGTAAAACCATACGAAGACGACTCTTAAGCATACTCCTGGATACATCCAAGTCAAAGTGCTCCGCAATGTGGTCCATCGCAATACACATGCGGTTAATAGGTTCATGCCTACCGTAGTTAGTTCTAGGAGAGTTGCAGAAGAGAGACACCCCTCAGGTTGTAAGTATTAGCCTTGAAGGACACCCTACCTCGGAGCTCCAATAAAATCAATGCTATTGTTCAAGAGCTGGTGAATGAAAACTATGTCGGCAACTCTGCATCGCTTCTCCAGAGAGACCAGGCCAATGACATTTAGCCGCTCGTGATAAGGCGGGAGAATCAAAGGATCGTCCCAAGGCAGATCTCTGAACGGAAATCTAATTAACTTGCGTTGAACTGACTCGATGCGGTCGCCGTACATGGCATAGAATGGATTCCATACCTGTGATGGGTACTCAAACAGTGGCCTGACGAACGAATTGTACAGAGTCAATGAGACCTAATGAAACCAAGCATGGAATTACCCCTGCATACCATGTGGGTAAAATAGCAAATGAAATCGAGCTTTAAGCCAAGTCTCATATCAAGGTCGATAACAGACTGCATACAAGGGATGCTAGCCGTGGCTAATGTGTAGTCATAGCTGATAGTACCACGCCTCCTAAAGAATGACATAACCTCGCTGTTTATGATTCACCAGTCGACGAGCTCTATCATCATTTGGCAATAACAGAAATTCACCAAAACTGCTTGGTCCATGGCCCGTTACTTTTTTGCGTAATGTGCAGCTCATCTTCAACGGCTCTCGTCACTTCGCATCGAGTACTTCTCGTGACTGCATCACTTGTGCCGGATTATTGTTAACAAAACAAATTGAACTTATAAAACTAAAGTGAGAATATTGATTGTTAATAAAGCTATAAACGTGAACTCATGTGTCTTTAGCAAATACCTGTACCTAGGGATCTTCTCCTTGGTAAGAACACTCGCATTTACTTATGTTGAGCTCCAAGTTATTGTGGCTACACCAAGAATGGAAAACATTCAAGTCCTCCTGAAGAGAAGCTCAGTTATAAATATCATTGATGAAGGAGAAAATTTTCATGTTGTCAGCATAAATCAGTACGTTAGAATGCTTCAAAACATGCACGACATTGTCAATAGAAATGACAAAAATAAGAGGGCCAAGATAATAACCGAATACCAAAAGTACCTGATATGCCCTATCAGACACATATGACTGAACCCATCCCAAAAATAGAGTTGGAAAGCCCAGTTCCCGTAATTTAAATAAAATGACAGAATGGGACAATTTGTCGAAGGCCTTACTGAAGTCTGTATAAATACAATCAGTTTGTAAATTATTTTCAAAATCGGATATTGTCTTAGAGGTAAATTCCAATAAGTTTGTTGTAGTGGACCTGCCCGATACAAAGCCGTGCTGATTGGGCGAACGAATATTTTTACATTTCGGAGACACCTGAGAAAAACTATCGACTCCAACAGTTAGGGTATTCAGGACAACTTGGTCAGTAATTATAAATCTCATTCCTATTACCCTTCTTGTGATTAGGAATAATGAAGCAGTTCTTTCATAGTTTAGGGAAATATCCACTACTGAGAGATTTCTGAAAAAGAATGCGAGGGGGGGGCAACCAAAGCATCGGAACCACCGACTTCTATAATATGGACTGAGCATGTTACTCAAACTGCATTAAATTGAATGGCACCACTTTTGTATTGCTGCCTCTTTTAGAATAAGCATTCTGTATCTAGGATAAATGCCAATTTTTCCCATAAGATACCGAACAACAAAAAAGGATGGAACTACATTCCCTTTCGTTTCTAATAAGTATTCTGTGTCCTGGATAACTGGCCTCACATGAGATAGCAAATTGAGCAGTCCATTTATTAGAAGTCTGTGATCGGAACACGTCTTGATCAGTGCAGGGCACACACCATCAGGACCCGAAGTGAAATTGAGGGCCAGCTCATTGATATGGGAAAGCATGAGTTCATCCGAAAAAAATGGAGATAAGTCAGCTGCAGATGTGTGGCTGTCAATTACTTAAATTACTTTATTTTTCTATAGGGGTCATATAGATCGCTTTGAACCATAAGTGAATCAAAAGTAAAACTTTACCCTCTCTCAATTTTTGGTGTGAAAAATGTGGTACAACATTAAAAAATGAAGTTGACTTGTAAATGACCTTTAAATTTGATCCTGAGTCAAGTGCATTTCTTGCATGCCAGCTTTTTTCCAAAACAGTTTTTGCATAAATCTCAACCTTTCTAGATATTCCATCGCCCGCTTACCTTTAGTGCACTCTGTATATTATGAAATCTATAAAATTTTTAAAAAGATACTCTCAGCCGTATTATATTCATCATATTGAACTTGTATAAAATAGAATTTCAAGTTCGTAATCATCAATCCAAAAACTCATATGATCCTCATTTTACGAACATTCAATTAAAATATTAATCAATTATTTTCGTCATATTGGACTCCCCATGTTAAATTCTTAAAATCTGCCATCAAAATCGTACTTGGAGGTCTCTGTAAATCAGAACTATCGTAAATCCATTAAAGTATATTTTACAGGAGAACAAGTGAAATCATATTCGTAAACAGCAAACTCAAAATCCATTATATTCTCCATTTCGCGAACATTCCGTTGACATTTAGAAAATCTTGTCCAGTATATTATATCCGTGATTTTGAACTTCAAAAGTCCGACTCCAGATTCGGAGCGACCTGGAAAACCTATATGAGCGTATTTTCATGACGATCACAAAAACTTTTGAAAATAATTTACATTTCCAACTTTCATATGACAGCATTCTGAAATGTTTGCCAGATTTGGTCCGTTTTCTACTAGGATATCTATAGGCTTTACCAGAGCCGGTTTTAACACTACGAGCGCCCTGGGCGAGATTTCTACGGCGCCCCCCAACTGCAATTCAAACCCATACGAAAAAAGGTAAAGGATATAATGAAATAACCATTTATTAAAAGAAATAATTATTTATTATAAAAAATAACCGTTTATTAGAAAAAACTTACCTAATTTCTTTAATGGAGAGCAGGAATCTTATTCTGCATAGTACTTTGCAGTATTAACATGAAATTAGTAAATTTTAATGTTCACACAAGTAATACACAAGGTTACTGCAAACCTTTTTTTATAGATATTTACATTCCAATTAAGTTGGGAATTAATAGGAAAGGAAAGACATAGTTTTCTAATTTCCACAAAACAATATGATATTTATTAAATATTTCAAGTTTTATTTCTATATAAATGTACGACTGGAAAACTTTTGAAAATCGCGCCTTTTTGAAAAGAAGTACCCCTCCTGTCACTTTGTCTATTTTAGTGGCGGAGTTGGACTACTAACACAATCTCATAGGGAGGAGGGGCGCTGACCCTGTGCTGCCGGGAGGGGCGGGGGGTTGGCGCCCCTCTTAACGTCCTGCGATGGACTGGGGGGCTCGGAGAGCCTGGACAGGGGGCCGCTACCCTGAAGTAATGTCTAGCGAAGA
>QYTT01090086.1:5591-20571 GCA_006980735.1 Dasypogon diadema
TGCAATATTTTCATGATCCAAAAGTACCTCGCTTCAAACTTTAGTGCGTTATTCTTATAATTTTGCTAGGATAAATGTCATTTATATTTCATTTGATAGATAATCGAACAATATTTTACAGGGCATGATTGAATCTTTCCTATGACTAATACTGTAATTTTAAAAATTTCTCAAAGTCAAAAATTTTTCCCAAAAAACCAAAAAAACTAAATTAACACAAAATATCTCGAAAATTTGTCTTATTATTTTTCTGATTTTTTCTACCTGAATTCTTGTCCACTTTATCCTTTTTCCAAGGAAACTTCCAAAAATCTCTAATCGTTCTCGAGTTATCGGACAAAACGTATAAGTCATATCCTTTGTTCTAAGAAAAAATTTGAATGGAGACCGTATTATTTTACTCTATTCGTTATATAAATGACATTTATCCTAGCAAAATTATAAGAATAACGCACTAAAGTTTGAAGCGAGGTACTTTTGGATCATGAAAATATTGCAACCCCTTTAGCTCACGGGGGGTGGAGGTGGACCCCCTCTCATAGGATTTTTTTTTCCGTTCTCGTCGAGATCTATCACCCTGTTCAGTCTTTGACGCCGGCTCTGAAACACCCTGTATACGTCGTTTATACACAACTCCCAAAATTGCTGACATAATTCAAGTCGTCATACTTTCTGCACTGAGGACAGAATTCCTGGTAATGTTCATAAAAAATCCGAAGGACACTTGTTTTTGATATATCAGCTTGATTTGCGAGTTGCTTGGCCTTCAACCTTCGGTCCATCGTAAAAACTTTCTCGACCAAATCCACGTTATCCCGCGTAACTCCGTTGCTGGCTCTCCACAACGTGTATCATATTCGTTTGACTCTCGTCCTCAGCCAAAAAGCTTTGACCAATGTTTAACCATCGAAAATGATGATGAAGATTCTCCATATGCACGATCCATTCGCTAGAAATTTTACTACAGCACGGTATTCAATTTTCGGCATTTTCACTTTTCTGGATCACTTCACTCAAATCGTTTAAGAATCATTAACAAGAATAATAAAAAAAAGCTGAGGGTATCAGGTAGGAAAAGGATTTCAGCAAATTTTAATCAGAACCCTTCGAGGTCACGAATACTTGAACCGCACTATGTAAACAGAGTTTTATATGTTTTTGATAAATAATGATTATTATTAAAGATATTCGAGGGATCCCGAACCAGACCTCGTCAAATGGGTCCCTTTTCGTCCCTCTGCCAAGAGCCGTCTCAGTCAGTTCCTGCCGGGAGATTCCTTGGCAGATCCCTGACCTTGACGCCCCTTGTCATATTGAGCATTTGCTTATAGGTTAGCTGCTCCACGCCAACCATAGGGCTGCCGGCAAGAGCCAACCTCTTGCTCGCTAAGGCCGGACATTCGCACAGAATGATAAATAATGATACACATATTATAAAAATTTGCTTATGCGAAATATTTTCTAAAGAAGAAGCAATTCGTTTAGCGCTTTTTGTGTAATACATTCTTCAACAACAATATTTTGACACATTTGTCTTCATTATGGTAATGGAATTGATTTTAAAGGTGGCCTTATTGTTATTTTTATAGTTTACTATGGAATTTACCAAAAATATTTCTAGATTTAAACTTTATAGTCTCAAAGTCAACTTGTTACATCTTACGTTTGTGATCTAAAAGGATTAAAGATTAGAAAGCGCTTTTGTTAGTAAAAGTTACATCAGAACTTCTGATTTTGTAAAGCCGTGTTTTTTGCACAAGATCCATACAGATTTCAAGATCCGGATCTCACTTAGACACGTAATTGCAATACACAACACAAGATCCCGATCTCTATACTGATCTTGGACCTGGATCTTTAAAGATCTGGAAATTAGTACTTACTCTCGCGTATAGGTGCATTTTTCTAGTCTTAGATGTTGCTACTACTTAGTGTCAAACTCAAAGAGTGGTCTCAAAAGTGAGCAAACATGTATAATATAAGATTGTAAGGAATAAAAGAAACAAGTAAAATTTACGCATTTGAAATATTGCAACTTATTACCTACAGCATAATAAACTAACGCCTTACAATTAGCTGCTGTCAACTTGACAATGATTATCGGTACTGCCAACGTATAAAACTAATTCCAATAAGATCCCGATCGTTTTTTTGCTCACATATCTCGATGGTCACTTTTCAAAAAGCAATTTCACCTGGGTTGTGGTTACCATCAGAGATCTACAGTTCCAGACGCCCTTTCTATATGGCCTAAAATGGCAAGGCAACATCCTGAGCAAAAGTACATCTCGATCTTAACTTACCTCTTCTTCTTCTTACATGTGGAAAGCTTCTACAACAACGTGAATTACCACCTTCGACACATAATGGGATGCCCGGGTATCCAAGAACGTTTCCGAAGCTAATTTTTAATACATGTTTTCGTACAAATTGTATGTGGATACCCGGGTATCCCAATATATTTTGGCGTAGATCTAGGTCATTATGTGTCGAAACGTTAACAGAACTGGGAGGTTCCAAAGAGAAAGTATTTAAGTACAAGTACAAGTACTGAAGGCCTGAGTACTTTGGCGTAAGTTCGAGTACCACATGTATAAAAAGTACTTGTAACTAAGTACTACGAACTATATACTAAAAAAGACTGATTACTTTTTAAAAT
Source organism: Dasypogon diadema (assembly GCA_006980735.1). Taxonomy (NCBI): domain Eukaryota; kingdom Metazoa; phylum Arthropoda; class Insecta; order Diptera; family Asilidae; genus Dasypogon; species Dasypogon diadema. The sequence continues at coordinate 8,251 of QYTT01090086.1, forward strand.
ACTTCTTTTAATCTTCATATATTGGCAGTATTGTAAAGAAGGTTATAGAGATTAGTTAGTATTAATATCTTTTGAAAACTATAATATCTTAAACGCTCGTGCTACACGTAGAAAAACAAATGTCACTTCTCATCAAAGTGCGAGTCCGATAGGTATTCAAAAATTTTTTAAGCACAAATATAAAAAGCATTTTTTATATTGCTAATTCGAATTTCTTAGAAGAGAATCATATGATGCTCTCCTTACTGTCGAGTGCGAAGTGTGACAGCAAAACAGTGAATATCGACGAAGGATAAATACAAATTTTGTGAAATCTTCCGGGCTCCAAGAATGATCCCGAAGTGAAATCCGGAAAGTATTAGAAAGAGGTGGAAGGCTTATATTGAGGTGGCTCGCACTGAATGACCTTGAAGAGATCCTTCATATGTTACATGTTGCGGCGAATTTAAAGGTTCGTACAGGTATATGTAGGTATTTAACAGACTCAGAAATATTTACGTAAAGACCTAGGTACTTAAGTACAAAGCTAATTCTTAAGTGCAAGTAAATAGAAGCAAGTACTTATATTCCAAGTACTAAGTAGGGGATTTGAAAAATATTTAAGACAAGTCTTAAGTAACGGAAATATACTTGTACTTTTTTACTCAAGTATTGCCCAGCTCTGTTTTTAAGCAATTTAATCAAATTGATTAAGTTTTTAAAAATGAAGGCTCATGCACGACAAGCTTTAGGTGACCCAAGCAGAGAACATAATCTTATTTGCTGTTTGGTTGAATAAAAGTGCAAATGCTATATATGTATGCAGACTGACTGGAAAAGGGAAATTTCGTTGGAATTTTGCACCTCCCATCTACCACGCAGGCTGCCCCAGCTCCTACGTCTGCATATAATGTTAAACATACGCTGCTTCATTTTCTTGCGAAGCTTGTCGCAGCTAAAGCCACCAGACCTGATCGTATTTTGACTCTGCTTCTGAAACGCTGTGTCTCTTTCCTGGTTCAATCTCTTAGCCAAATGTTTCAATCAGCATATTTAAATAGAATTTTTACATTATTATGGAAACTTTCTCAAGCTCAGCCAATTTCTTAATGATTCCTCTAACTACAGATAACTAGCAATCACTTCGTTTCTAGTAAAGGGTTTTGAGATGCACAATTGATAAAATACCTCGAGATATTCCACCTAATGATCGCTAATATGGCTTTCAATCCGGACGTGCCACAAAGTTCTGTACTGCCACTCACTCTCTAGTCTTTATTAATGACGTCTTACCTCTTATCTATAAACCCATTCAGAAAGTTACATATGACAGTACCATTGATTCCGAGTACTCGTTTGAAACAGTTGCTGACTTTTGTGGTAATGCCACTGTTAATAATAGAGCACGGATGTTTGGACATTACTGAAGTCTCGCCTAGAGCAAGACGAATCGCGTCCAGCTCAATGCATTCAAAACCCAAAGCTGCCTAATTTTCCTAAAAATATCCCGATTCTCGTTCCACTTCTCTTTGTACAACAACTTTAGTTGGACTGATCACATCTTTGCTATTACAAAGAATGCGATGAAGTGCCTGAGCTTCCTGCACCGGTGTAAGAAATAGTGTACTCATAGACGAGGCTTATGTACAACTTCAGGTAAATCCCAAAACTCCTCTGACTTGATCGATCGGGCAAATCTGAAGCAAAAGTCCGTAGTGTATGGCCACTTGGGCAGCCTTATAGAAACTCTTTTTCATACGTTAAACTCACTTAAATATTGTATTTGAATTCCTTAAATTAAGGATTACAATTACAATTACTTCTTCAGCATCCGATTTCATTTAAAATGTAAAAAATATAAATGTTTACATTTTTGCGTTCTCTTTGAGTTGGGTGCATCGGTTCATGTCCTTTTTCACCCAACCACACACTCAAAGAGTTTTCGAATTTTTGTCAATTTTGTCGCAAAGTTATCGAATTAATAATTTCCATCACGGCACAATCATTCATGTTTTCGAATACCTTACACAATCGAACAATTGGCTAATATGAAGGGGTGTATCTGAGTTCACGTACTTTTTGCATTTAAATTTATGTTTCACGTCTTCAAGTGTTAGGGAATTCGAAAGAAGTCGTTGCAACATTTGAGATGCTGGAGAAAATTGTAAGTAAAAATTTTGTTGATTAAATGTCGTAAGCCATGCCCATAAGCCCCGCATGTAACTCATTTGATTTCCAGTCACCTTTGAGACGTTGTGCGTATTTTATTTGAAAGACTAATCGATAAAATTCTTATTTTCCTCGCGGATAAGGTCGAAGGTGCACGTTGCACGGTGGATGATAGCGCCGCGCCGGTGATGCAACTAGTTATCAGAGCTTAACTCGCTGTTCTGCCTCATTTGGCACTGCTGTAGCGCTGGTGCCTTTCTCTCTGCCAAAGGGAATGGAACTTGGCGGAGTAACGCTAAATGCGGAATTGAAAGTAACGAGTCCAAGGTCGCAAAACAAATTTCACCAAAAAATAGCGCTCCCTGCCACAGCTTCAGAGCGGGCATTACTCACGACGTGAATATCAAGCTGAAAGTAGCCCAAAGCATTCCGATAACGTGCCTATCAGGTGCTAACGACAGACTTAAACCCGCGGGCTACTATTACTCAGGTATCGAGTGGAGCTGGTTGGAATTTTTCGAGTGGCTAGGAAGAGTCATTTTTTTGAAATCATCTTCCATAGTGGACGGCCTTGAAAGTGAAAAGATGTCACACTTTCGCTTTTCGAGCAGTCCCGATCGATTTACGATAAATTTGTGCGATGCAATACAAAACTAAGTTGTTCGTGATCGGCATGCAAAAGCGATCGCCTCGAAGTCCATATCACTGTTAGACGTGAATAGGTAGTGCACGACATCGACCACACGTGTGCTGCATTCAAATCAAAAGTAGAAAATTTCACAACTCCTCACATGCGGCTTTGGAAGAGCTTCTTGCGCCTTCGGTTTTGAGCGAGCTCAAAAACATGTACCGCAACCACGATATTTGCTATTCGGATATTGGCGGGAGCCAACATATGATGGCTACAAAGTTATGTCATTCCACTTATGTATGAGAGCTAGGTCTAGTGCGGTCTTGTCTGACTGCGTATTTATTACATGTAATCTTTAGCTTGCACTGCAGTTTAATGTCAACATTTTCGCAAACGTATGGAAGTCGGGGATCAGCACAGATAGCCATAGAAAAATTTTTTGCGCTTGGACATATGGCTGCGAAATCCGATGTTTTTCGTAAAAAATAAAATTCACCTTTTTTATTAGACTTTCTTTTCTTGATGTTAAGCCAATGACAACTGTTGAATTTTATTAAATTCCTGTATCAACTGCATTTAAACTTTTATACAGTAATGTACTCATTTTTGCATGTATACATTTACATACTCCAATTGATACATCTTCACACCCATCGTTATATGTATAGTACACAATAGAATCTTCTAGAACGCTACTTATTTTTGCCGTATATGTTTTTCTGTATAACTGAATTTTGTTGCACTCTAACCTGAACTCTTGTAGAATAAAGAAGTTTTGTAAGAAAGATCAGCTTTTATTTAACAACAACATTTCATACTACTCCGAATCCTAAGTCCGGAATTGAAAGAAGTTTCGAGTAAGGCTAGTGTCACACTATTCTGAATTTATATTATGGATTTTTCTTATTCCTTAATGCCACGATTTTTGATTGAACTGCCTGATCCTCACTTTTAGTTGGGACGCACCCCGTGTGGAATGTCGCTTATAAGATAGCTGATTCAATAATGCAACCGCGTTATTTTATCTACGTATAAATACGTAACTTCAGTTTTTGTTTTCCAGAAACAATAAAGTCAAGAATGGTGCTGTCGGAATACATCAAATCAAGGAAGGCAAATTGACAAAATTTTTAACCCTTGTGAAATCATCAATGCGCGTAAAAATTATTTAATTATATTAGCAATATGTTTTTTATGTTTATTATGTTTATATTATTCCTAAAAAGATCACTGTTCAGCGGGAATAAATAGAAAAGTTATCTTTTTTACAACATTTATCGTAATGTTACACTCGAAGCAAAAATGTTACACCTCTTTCAAAGAACTGTGGGTCGAAATTGACAGCAGCCAAGCAAATGGCCAAGTTTTTCTTAGACTTACCTTAGACTTTCGTTAAAATAAAAAACGCTTATTGGCGTTAACTCATTATTATTTTTAACTATAGGGGGAAGCTCACTAGCGTCATAGCTGTTTCGAGAAATGAACAAGTAATTAGATTTTGAAGTATTCAGATGAAGGTTAATATGTCTCGTAAATGCTTTTAAGTTCTTGAATCCTTTTACACAATGTTATGTTATGTGTGAGTTGAGTACTAATTCAGGCAGTTCGTTTATATATAAGCTACACAATAAAGGGCCACGTATGGAGCTCTGAGGAATTCCGAACACGATGTCAGACACGGAAGATAGACGACCTCTCACCATGATTTGTTACATGCGGTCAAAATAAATATAAGTACCTAATCGCTTTTAACATTAAAATTATCTATAATACAAACAAATAAACTACATATCCATTAGTAAAAAAAAACGTTTTTTTGTCTATACGCTTTAAAATGTACTTTATTAAAATTGTAAGATTAATTTCGAAAATGAGCATACCCTTTGCAGCATTGCCTTGTTAAGCCTATAGTGCATTCAAATAACATCAGCTTTCCTATTCTAAAACGAAAACTTTCCTCTTCTGCAAAAGAATTTAATACATAAAAGTTACTAATACACATACTATTTAACAGTACAATCTATTGTCTTCATTTAATGGTTTAATAGAGAGCTTAGAAGGCTGAGGAACAGAAGGAATAGGTTGTGGAAGGCTTTTCTCAGGACCAGAGACCCCTCGGAGCACCAAAGATTTGTTGCGTGACATAAGGATTTCAAAGCTTACTCCTCCACTCTCTATGAGGAATATATCATTAACATTCGGGATAAACTCTATGATAACCCACGCAACTTTTACAAATTTGTCAACATTAAGAGAAAAGTTGACAATTATCCTACTACTATGTCTTTAGATGGGCTCTCAAGCAGTAACACACGTGGCACTTGTAATATGTTCGCCACATTCTTCGAGGGCGCACTTCGTCCTTTCGATTTCGTACCGGATGTTGGCAATTTTAGGCACATTGTGGCTCACCCAGGTGTGGCAGATACCTCTCCCTTTCTTTCTGTTGAGATCATTTTTGCTCGAACTTGTCTATGATTACACTGCAGGTCCTGATGGGGTACCTCCGACGGTAGTTAAATCTTGCTCCGAGACTCTGGTCGTTCCTCTACGCATGCTTTTTCCGAAGTCGCTTAGTAGCGAACGTTTTCCAAAATTATGGAAGAACTCCTTCATTGCAAATTGCAGGTCAGGCGCGAATAATAACAATAAGGAGCCGCAAACCATTTACTACATACTCATTACGTAAGGTTTCTAAATTCAACGTGACAAAGGAGTTTAAGTCGGACGCCTTTCGATGTGCTTACAGGGGTCAAGGTGAGAGCTAACGAAGACCTAAAACTAAGCGACGAAATATGCGAAGAAATAATCAAATCTTTTGAAGGTGAACGTGACAAGATACGAGAAGAAGCGAGAAGAAAAATACTAAAAGTTCAAGAAGAAAACAGAGGGAATTTTAACCGACGACGTAGACCAGCACAGACTTATCGAGTAGGGGACGCTGTTGCCATAGCTAGGACGCAATTAGGCACCAACTTTAAAATCTTCCATATCAAATAACTAAAACTTTTCCTCATGACAGGTACGAAGTGGTGATGGTGGGCGTTCGCGAAGGCCCGAAGAGAACAACGACAAGTGCAGACCATATGAAGTCATGGCCTTCCTCTTTAAGTGTCCTGTACGGAACTAGTTCGAGCGAGGACGAAGAAGAAGAAGAAGAAGAAGATGCTCTTTGCCGAGATCATGGCATCGATGATGACAACAATCTATAAACATGCAGGTTTCCCAACAACGGCAATATAATCACCCAGATACGATAAAATAAACCCAAACGAGTGAAATGCAGCCCAAGATGACAACGAAAGGCGCCTGCGATCCTAGTCACGATAATAAAGACTGATCCTTTCTGAATGTGTGTGTGTTTGACAGCTTCGGCTAGGAATTTTTCATAGAAAATTTCCTGGATTAATCCAAACTATTAATTTTTACACTATAAAGTGGATCGGAATTTCTGCGTGTTACTGAGCAAATTGGCTTCACTTTTGTGTGGTTGTTTCCGCTCCTTTTGCGTTGTCTCTCGAAGGAGTACGGGGGTCAAACTTTAATTTGTTAATGATAGTAGTCCTTTAGATGAATCCATTTCAGACTGATAACAGTTGTTAGCAGTCGATCGTATTACCGATATCATGTCACTGAAGACAATATAACCCATCCATAGGCATAGTTGCATAACACTTACAAATTTGGTTAACCCAGTGCAATACCTTCGAAGTTCTCATGGACGGTTTCTTAGATAATTTTCACACAAAAAAGCAAGAGTGCCAGTCCATTCCCATTGTGATTGACGAAGTCGGAGCCGGCTGACTTAATACGAATTACACAACTACTCACCTATTTTCGAGTGAAAAAAATCATAACATTATCGTGAAATTTTCACATCAGCCCGAGATTTTATAATCAAACATGCGCCCAGAAGTGCACCTAAGACTAGTCAAGTATTAAAATTGCCAAAGCGAACCATTCTAGAAAGGCAGCGGTAACAGCGGTAACAGCGGTTACGGTCGCGGTACCCACCGAAGCCAGTCATTCCCATTTCCGATGCATTTGCATCGCTTGCAATGCTCTGTCGGATCCTCAAGAGTGTGAGAAGATAAATTCATGGCTCCTGTGTTGCTGAATTTTTAATTGGTTAAAGTTCCTGAGAGGCTTTTCATAATTAGCTTTTCACCTCGCGCAAGATTTTGATTAACTCGGCTTGGTGAAGCTTAATTGTGATCTTTCTTACCATGCTTGGCTGATCAATTACGTAAGGTGACACAGTTTTCAATCTTTTGTGCAACACTGTTTTTCGCGATCGAATTGGAGTAGAACCGAAATATTTTGAGTTTGTCAATTGACAAAATTCGGTCTGCCCTTATTCTTTAGCTACTTAAGACTGACTTAAGATTGTAGTCCTATTGAAGAATTAGTAGTTTCCTCTAGGATCTCATTTTTTAGTATAACCTAAAGTAGATAAATGATAAAAAAGTCATCGGTTTGTTTTGTTGTACTGAAAAGTCAAGAAATGTTTGTTTTTATTATGAAAATTGCCTAGGAGCAAGGTGAGTATATTCTGTATAGTTTGCATTTCCTTAACAAAGCTGAGCTTGTTGATTGTCTAATATAATTCTGATATATTGCGGGCTTTTCTGCGTTCCTTATTCATCCCAATATTTTCCGAGTAATCTGATATACATATACAGTAGACTCGCGATAAGGTGAACTTGCCTTTATGTGAACCTTCCGCTAATGAGAATCATAATTTTTAACATTAGGCCTGTTCGCGTCGCTTATATACTGCACTTTCTAGACCAATTTGTTAGGAATTTGGTATAAAAAGTGCAGAAAGTACAGATAGTACGGGCGACGCGAATAGGCCTATTGACTTCTTTATAACGTGGACAAGTAAACAATCGATGAAGTAAATAAATTGCCATTTCAGTAAACTGAAAATTATTCTTATATTTATCTTTTACTTTATTCCTTAATATGCCAGTTTTAGACAATTTTTTGAGTCTGCTGAATATACTTATCAATTATTTTATACCCTTCAGGCATGTTAAACCTGCGGCCCGGCCCGCCAATACATAGATTCCGGCCCGCCGAGACTTTTTTTTAAATATTGTTACGTACTCGTGGGAGTAGAGTCTGATTAATTAAGAATTTACAAAGTATTTATTTTCTCTATATGATTATTTTCTTTGCTTACTGCAGCTTGGTGCAGAAGTTAAGTCCGGAAGTCTAGTCAACGAACATATATGGCCCTGGGGTCGTTGCAATATCAAGCTTTGATGTTTGAAGTTGGAAAGTTTGAACTTTTTGGTTGACGCTGACGCGTGATCAAGACTAAGTGCAGTGTTTTCTCAAACGTTTGCGAATGAAAGTGGATTTTGGTTTTTATTGATATTAAACTAGAAAGTTATTGAATAAAAATTAAAATCAAACTTCAAGAACAATGAGTAAGAAAAGATCAATTGAAGAGGAATATGGTAATTTTCAAGAAAAATGCGAACTGCAATATTTTTGTGTCCAAAACAAGAAAAAAATATTTTGTATGATATGTAAAAACTCTATTTCAGTTGCTAAGGAATATAATCTTAAAAGGCACTATGTTACAAATCATAAAACAAACTATGATCAATACGTTGCAAAACTTCGTGAAAACAAATTGTCAGAATTGAAATCAATTTTTTAAAAATAACAAAGTGTATTCACTAAATTTGTTGAAGACAATATAGCTGCTGTAAAAGTTAGTTATATATTATTAGATTCAATCGCAAGCAAATCGAAACAATCTACTGAAGGGGGATTTATTAGTGAATGCTTAATTAAAGTGGAGGAAGTATTATGTCCAGAACAAATAAAAAAATTTAAAAGTCTAAGTTGAAGCCGAAATACTGTAGCTAGCAGAGTTGGTGAAATAGCCGCGAATTTGAGAAATCAGCATGATTCAACAATATCAACATTGCATCCATTGCAATTGATGAAAGTACAGATATTCGAACTATCGCTCAGCTGGCCCTTTTTATTCGCGGAGGCGATGTTAATTTAAAAATAAGTGAAGAACTTTTGGAAATCATTCCTACGCATAATACAACCACTGGAGCTGATATTTTTGATGCACTTCTGGAAGTTTTGAAGAAGTATAACCTACGATTGGAATAGTTGATTTGTCTTGCAACTGATGGTATACCTACCATGACCGGTGTTGCTAAAGGAGTTGTTGCAAGATTAAAAGAAACATGCAAATAGCATGGTAATAATAATTTTGAATATTTTCATTGTATTATTCACCAGCAAGTACTGTGCTCCAAAGTTTCGGACAAGTTTTAAAAATCATCACCAAAATTGAAAATTATATTCGAGCACGTGGAATTAATCATCGTCAGTTTGCTTCATTTCTGGACGATAGAGAATGTGAATACACCAATCTGCCATATTATACGGAAGTTCGATGGCTTTCGAGTCCAAAGGTGTTAACACGATTCTTCAAATTGCTGGACGAAGTCATATTTTTTTCGGAAACAAAAAAATTATGAATGCGCTGGATTAAAAAATGGACAGTTGATAAAGGTCCTGGCTTTCTCAGTTGATATTACAGGTCATCTTAATCAACTTAATCTTAAGCTTCAAGGCAAAAATCATGTTGTTACAACGCTATTTAATAATATTAAAGGTTTCAAACCGGTATTACTTTGGCAAAAACAAATAGAAAAAGAAAACTTGTCTCAATTTGAAAGCTGTCAATATCTATTGATTAAATCACATAAATGAAAATTTACAGATTATTCTCACCAAATTAAATTGTTAGGAACGTAATTCGATCGAAGATTTTCTGATTTTAAAAGCTGTGAATTACAATTTTGTCTTTTTACTTCACCTCTATCTATCGATATTGATATTGAAATTGTTGATGAAAACTTACAAATGGCATTAATTGAAATCCAATGTGATTCTTTGCCGAAGGAAAAATGTATGGAAGTTGGAATTCCAGATTTTTGTACATATTTATCTGTAGATCGGTTTCCTAAAATGTTATTGTTTGTTACGCGTATAATGGCTATGTTCGGAAGCACTTATTTATACGAGCAATTATTTTCTTTAATGAAAAATAACAAAAACAAAGAAAAGTCAAGATAAACCGATCAACATTTATCATCAATTTTAAAAATTGCATCAGCTCAATATATTCAACCAAATTTTGATGACTTGCTTTGTGAAAAATGATGTCAAATGTCTCCCAAAAAGTAGTATTAAACTGTATTTTTTATTACAACTTTTTTGTTTTTTATAAAAAATACAAAATATTTATAGTTTAAGTTTAAAAAATAATATGAAATATAAAACGACTATGTATATATAATATGTATGCTTGACATTGAGTCTAATAAATTATAATGTAATCATTCTAAAAATCGTATTTTATTAATTTTTTGAACATTGAAAATATGCGACCCCCAACTTAATACAAAATAGATCATATGGCCTGTAATATCATATGAGTTTGACATGTCTGCCCTATCTGATAGATAGGGTATATTAGTTTTAATTAAAAAATTTGTAACGCATAGAACCAATAATGCTAGAGCAGAATGAATTATGCTCAGAATGTGAAAACAAATCGATTTAAGCATGTCCGTCTGTCCACCAGTCCGTTTGTATACACGACATATAACTCGAAAACGAATTGAGCCAGGAGGTTGAAATTTGGTATATACAGTCGAACCTCTCTAAGTCGAATTACCAAGTGCCTGTCGAATTTCGAGTTATGGAGGTTTCAAGTTATAGAGGTCCTTTTTTATCTTCCACCCAAGAATCGAAGTGGTAGAAATATCAGTGAAACTCCTGAAACTCGGTTCGAATTAGGGAGGTTTTCGACTTATAGAAAAAATACATATATAAGAAATTCAAGAGATCGCCTAAATTAGGTCAAAATATTCGACTTAAAGAGTAATTTGAGTTATGGAGGGTTCGATTAAGAGAGGTTTGACTGTATTACTTTCAGAAAATTTGTAGATCTGAGTTTGACAATTCTTCTATAGGCAGCCATATTGGATTTTTGGATAATTCAAATAGGGAGTAACATATAGCTCTAAAATTTAGTAAGAAGCAGTTTTATGAGACGCTTAGCCAATAAAATGAAAATAGCTCATATTCTCCCACTCCTTGGTGGCGACCCGATATTGATTTTTTGGATTATTGGACATAATTTGAGGGGGAAGCAGCCTAAGGCTGATTATATAGTTTATATTTATTGTTGTTTAGTTCTATTATATAATCATAACATGTTTAATAAGATCTTACTAATTCAAACTCTGAAAAATCTACTTTTCTACACACCTGTAGTTTTTACAAGTTGCGTAACCATGCATTTATGAACTGACCCCTATTATTCAAGTAAACCCCTAAATATTTTACTTTTATTCTTAGATGGATAGGAGTTTTGCTTTCTCTTGCTGCTAAATGGTATCATTTACCACTAGCATTTCGGACAAGGTTGTATTTATTTAGATTCAGCTTGGTAGGCTATAACCATCGGTAGATTTGATTTTTCACTGCTACTCAGAAGGATCGTATTGCCAGGACCGACATTTGAGCCTTGAGTAAAATTGCTTCTACAGGGTAGTAATTAGAGACTTCGCGTTCTAAATAAACTGTGTTTTTCCTAGTTGAAAAAATGCTCGAGTTTAACCAATGATCTAGTCTGCTGTTTTTAGCCTAATAAGCTTACCTTACCAAGGGCTTTTTCTAGGTCTAAGGGTCCGTTTAGATTTATGATTTTTGTTGTAATGATACTTCCGCGATATCTAAAAGATGTTGGTTTATCCTTTACACTTCGGATCCCAAAGTTGCTTTTAGTTATCAGACTGAAAATAATGGCCAATTATATGTTTTTACTTCACAAATTTCAATTATTTTAAATGCTACGCATTCTTCACATTCAGTTGTCAACAAATAAGTTTAGTTTTTACTGCTTTATTATTCATAGTTCGGCAAACACACTACTGAAAAGGAAATCTGAATCGAAATCGAAACTGATGTTCACATTTACGATTTTCATCCGATTTGTCTTCCGTTTCAATAAAAATCTAAAAAAAAAGTCTAAAAGTCTAAAGTCTAAACGGGCAGTATGTCTAGAGCTACTCTGTATTGCGAATTTCTTAGATTTTCAGCAATAATGTTTGATAAAAGCGCTAAAAGGGCGTGATCTGTAGAGTGTTCACTTCTAAAATCAAATTCCATTTAATTCTGCACAGATTGGATCTAGTTTGCTATCATATTCAAGGAAAGTGTCCCTATATTGGAGGGGATATACATATTGGCCTAAGCTCAGAAACGTTCTTAGTCCCAAATTTTTTAGCAATGGGGATGGTTTGTCCCACTTTCCACACGGTTAGAAATCTCAGACTATTTCTGAAACCAAAAAAAAGTTTAACGGTATTTGAGTCTTTTTAGGATTAGATTCCAAACTTTAGCAAAGTTTTGAAAATCTTTAATAAAATACGTCTTATCTTGAAACAAAAGGGGCGTTTCAAACTCACAATAAAACTTTTTAGTTTAGC